>JAVJIF010022323.1:0-67525 GCA_038442645.1 Agave tequilana
TACAAATCGTATATATACATGTAAAATTTATTATATACATAAAAAATCATGTATAAAAACATTAGGGATATTACATTATACCCACCTTATAAAAATTTCGTCCTCGAATTTCAATAAAGTAGGGAATGATAAAGAATCAAAATCCAGGGAGAAAACAACAAGCTTCATGTCGCTTCTCTGCACATCATAAATCCACCATGCTTCCGCTGCGCTACTTTGGTTTCTGTTACCGGCTTCAACATAGAGTAACCGATTCTAAGAGACAAGATCAGGAATAGAATCGATGAGAAGAATAGAAATCAAGATGGAACCAAGGAAATAGAATCGATGAGAAGATAGGAATCAAGATGGAACCAAGATTACTCTAAAAGAAGAGATGTAATCAGAGAGATCGAAAGATCAAAGAGATGGATTTTCAAAGGGAGGACATCATTCTAAGTAGTCTCAATATCTTTGTATGAATCCTATATGTATGTTGCAGTATAATTATAGCTCGTTCAAGTTATCGGTAAGAATCAAGTCCGTTTTATGTCGAACCTGGCTCTGATACCAAGAAACCCAATCATGTATAAAAACATTAGGGATATTACACCAAAGTTAAAGAAGTCTTACAATGTCTCTCGCAGCAGATGACATCGCACCAGCAACTCCTCTCAGCAGCTTTGAGGAGGAGACAACTGTCTCAACCGCTATTTGATAGCCGACAGGCACTAGGTCTGGCAAATAACTTGGACAGTACAACCAGACCCGACAAGACACAACAGCCAACAACGTCGAAAAACGCGCAGGGAGTTGGAATATGTCATTCCACCAACCAATGAGGACAACCTTCGTAGTAGAGGCAGTCTACTCAAGTGGAGCTTATCGCATAGCGAATCCAAATGGTGACACGCTCCTGATGCCAATCAACGACAAGTGCTATCCATGATCACGTTAACACTATACCTCAAATAAAGAAGTACTATACATGATCATGTTAACATTACACCTCTGATCATCAAGTCGGACTCATTTGACTGTTTCATCTCCTCAAGGAGTCCTTTCCACAGGGGAATCAATTTCAACCATCTCTGAATTCTTTTTTGGCAAATCATTCGGCTTGACGACGATCTTGATGAGTCGAATTCATCAAAGAAGGTTCGTGATGCATCCTTGCAGGACCTTTCTAATGTTCCACATTCATGTTCAGATTCAATAATCAGCTTATGACGAACAAAATTAAACTCCACGAGGAATCTTGACTTACTCGATATATTTCCTGTGAAGTTTGTACTCCATATCTAGACATGAAGATCAGCTGAGAATCAAGTCTGATGAACAAAAGGTGACGCTCCACGAGAAATGTCGATCTACCCGACAAGTTTTTCATGAAGTTTAGACTTAACTCTTAATCCCCAGTGAGATTTTAGAGGTCACTAGTGGAATACAGTGAATAAGCTAGAGGAAACATTGGCTTCTAAGACCAATATAAAATCCTCAACAACTCATCATGCTGAGGGGAATAGCATGGCTAGCCCAACTCAAATGGTAGTTGGTAAGGCATATCAAATCCGTTGACAGCTGAGGATTTGCTAAAAAATCTTAAGGGACCTGATTCGCTTTTCCCACTAAAGTCCCCTACCAATTCCCGTCCATGGAATGGTAGGACCACAAAAGGCTGTATTCATTTTCCTAAAAACAGATCACAATTGTCATGTTTAAAGCTCACGTCTCTGACAGTAAAACTTTTTTCTAGCAGATCTTGCTAATATCCCTAGCAGAGCAAACTCTACTTGTCATTCTCTTCAATAGAATGACAGGTCTACTCAATTGTTGTTATGTTCAAACACCTCTAACATAAATGAATACTTGTCAAGTTAACAAATCACACCTCTGACAAGTTGCTTTACAAATCCCCAAGTGGAGAAGCTGTCACAATCACTTCTGACAAAATCTCCTTTCAAATTCCCCAGCAAGGGATTTGGTTGTTACGTTAACAATATACCTCTGACAACTTTTTAGGAAATATCTCTTCCCTACCGAGTCCCCACAGAGTTCTTTTTGTCACGTTAATGATTACCTCTGACATATAATCTCTCATAGAATTCATTTTTAACTCCCCAGCGAGTTCTGGTACACTCCCCTCAAAGTCTATTATTTCCCTTTCAAGTCCCCAATGGACTCTCTTGGTTGTTACGTTAACAATACACCTCTGACAATTTCTTTCAAATTGCATTCGAAGGCAGTACCAATTTTCTCACGGAATTTATGATCAAATCCTATTTCCTCTAGTGGAATCTTTCTTTTTACCGTTATGTCCTGTTCGTCACCTCTGAACGGTAAAAATCTCAAGCTTGGTAGTTTCTCAATCGGTTATGTCCATGATACCTCTGAACTGACAGATAACCAAGTCTCATCTTGCAGTCCGTAGGGACTACTCCTTTGTCGTTATGTCCAGTTCGTCACCTCTGAACGGCAGGGCTCTTAGTCTTGCAACTTTCAATCGGTTATGTCCACATTATCTCTGAACCGACAGATGTCTAGATCTCTCCTCTTTATGGTACTCAACTATCAAGTCCAGTTCACTACCTCTGAACAGACAAGTCCATTAATTTGTTCTCCTTCCCTCTCAGGGCTGGGAGTTCTTGCTGTCATGTTAAAACGACTACCTCTGAACAGCAAATTGTGAGCCTGATGTCTCTTAGTTCGTCATGTTCATATTACCTCTGAACCGACGGGTGCCCAGATCCAATTCACCCTTGCAGTCCCTAGTGGGCTAACTGCTAAGTTAATGCGACTACCTACTCTGGCAGCGGATTTGGAGTTTAGGGTATCTTAGTCTATCATGTCCAGTTATCACCTTTGATAGACGGGTCCCTAAAACCGGGTTCACCTCCATTTTGTCATCATGTCCAGATCATCACCTCTAAATGACAAAATTTTGAGCTTGGTGGCTTCCCATCGGTTATGTCCATGTTACCTCTGAACCAACAGATAGCCGAGTCTCCCCTTTTTGTTTACTGTTATGTCCAGTTTATCACCTCTGAATAGTAAACATTCCGAGTTTGATAATTCTAATCGGTTATGTCCAGTACGTCACCTCTGAACCGATGAATATCCAATCTCACATTTCTTTGTCGTTATGTCAAGTTCGTCACCTCTGAACGACAAGGCTTCGTGTCTGGTGATTCTTAATCAGTTATGTCCAGTTTGTCACCTCTGAACTGACGAATATCCAGATCTAACTTTCCAGTCCGGTAGGGACTCTTCTCGCTGTTATGTTCAGTTTACCACCTCTGAATAGCGAACCCTATTTTCTAGCGATTCCTAACCTGTTATGTCCACATTACCTCTGAATAGACGGATTCCTAGATCTGCTTCCCTTTGTCCCTAGTGAGTTCTCATACTCAGACTGATTTTATTATGTTCCTAACCTCTGAATAATTTTTAGTCAAAGTTTTAATTTCTTTAGGGAATTCTACTTAATGAATGCTCTCTCTTTTGAACACCCGAGCAATTCAAAATATTTCGAAATCCGGACCATCCCATTGCGGATTTACGAAAACTTTGAAGGGGGTGTTATTGACACTCAAAAAAAGACAAATCTCGAACGAACAGCTTTTCAACCGGTCTGAACGATGTCAAACTTGTTGACATTTACAAAAGTAACGCCCCGATTCCACGGATACGGGGACGTCACTGCGACGTATATGCGTAGGTCCGAAAATGCACCCACACATATACGCTAAGCAAAGGTACAACAAGAAATGATCAGAGTGCAACACAAAGCGTGGTATACACACATATATGCTAACATAAAGGTACAATACAAAGTCATCACAGTATATGATAAACATTACATTTTACATATATCAGTTATCACAACCAAGTCCCAAAAGTAAGATGCACAGCAAAAGTACAAAAGAGCTCACGGGTAGGATGGAGATCCCGTGAGTCAAAAGAGGTCAGGCACAAGGAACTGGAGCTGGGATGCCTGCCCGCTAAGGATGGCTCGATCTACGATGGACAACTCCACTTCGATCCAGCTTCAGAATCTGAATGTGCAAATCCAAGGGGTCAAGACATATAACAATAAATGAACTACTGCCAAGTGGCTAAGAGACATGAATAGTGTCAATCGCAAGAATAGTATATAAGAGCAGATATAACAGAATCATAGAACAGGAAATACGGGTAAAACTGATTATAAGTAAAAGTGATTATATACGCTTAAGTCACTGTCCCATGAGACTAGTACATCGAAGGAATAATCCAAACAGGAAACCCTCATCTATATACCTCTATCTCATGCCACAGTAATCCAAGCATATAGAATCAAAGTTGCAAATCATGTGATAATCATAACGAGAAAGACATAAGCCAATAACCGGAATCATCACTGGAATCACGACAAGTAGAACGGGAGTCATAACATAACAGGTACACATAACAGTAACTATATCGGGAATCATAACTGACATCAATTATTATTATTACTCGTCTAACCCATATATCTAGGTATGTGTCTCGGTATCGATCCCAACTCACATACATCCATATATAAGAAAGTCGAGGGTCGTTATCGGAAGTAGATGGAGAACTGATATCACTTCTTATAGTAGTTTCCATACACCTGGAACCGGTTTGGAGGCCCAAAGTCCCCTAACAGTCATATAGTGTGGGCCCAAAGTCCCACTAACAGTAATCTCCATATTTCGCCCACCTACTATAAGCAAGGTATCATTCCGGCATCCATCACTTCCACCCATACCCCATACAAGTTGTAGCTTATTAAGGATTATCAGTTTACGGGAAAATGAACATAACAGTAATAGCCCTACAGATTCAAGAGGTGGCCCCCATGGGTTCAAGAGGTGGCCCCCACCGTGTGGTGTGGCACTTTGTTCCATGTGGCACTTTGTTCTGAGGGAGTGGATTCTAGAGGTGGCCCCCACCGAGTATGGTGTGGCACTTAGTTCCATAAAACAAGGCAGGGTTCCCGTAAACGAGATAATCATGAAGTCAGGTGTATCATGCTTGGTTTAGGAGATAGCATGACAAAGTGGTGATATATAACAAACAATAAAACGTAACAATAAATATATAAATGGCCGGGTCAACCATGACATAACAATAGGGTCTAACAAGGTGGTGGCATGTCAGTGGGTCAAGTGATTACATATTAGGTGTCGTGTGATATACATGTGTTAAAAGGAAAAATAGATAATTGACAAAGCTGTGATAAGGTAAGACAAGTGGAACATAGATGCATCCTAGGGTTCAACGACCTCGGAGGGTCTGCCACGCATGCTATAGAATAGGGAAACAACAATAACACGGCAAGGTACAAGTACAAGAATGGAACAAGCAATTGCATGACAAGATGAGGTGACTAGAGGTAATGTACTACAAGTAATAGGTTATTAAGTACAAGGTACATTCACATGAACCAAGTGTAAGATCCATCATGTAACATGTCAAGCGGTACAAATATGGAGCATAAACAAGACTAACATACCATACATGTGCCAGGGTAATATCAAAATCAGAAATGGAAAGAGTCAGAAATTCTGGCCCAGAATCAGACTGTCGGTCGACCTCCGGTCGACTGCCGGTCGACTGGGGACATAACTAACGGTCGACTCCCGTCGACTGCCGGTCGACCGGTCAGATGCCGTGAGCTCCAGGTTTTGGCTGGTCGACTGCCGGTCGACTGGTCCACACCTAATCCCTAAGTCGGTCGAGTCATCGGTCGACTGCCGGTCGACTGCCAGCTCAAAACTGTGCACGTTGTGCACATCGGTCGAGTGATCGGTCGACTGTCGGTCGACCGATCCCCTGAAATCTGCTGTTGTTAAGTTAAAAATTAGATTTTTATGGGGTTGTCTCTAATAGTCTAAAGATGGGATTTTTATGACATTAGGGGGCCTGATCTACCAACACAAGTACACAAGGGATGGACTAGCCTTGGTGAGTAGAGATATTTACATGGAAAGGTTGGATCTTTAGTTTGATAACCTAAAAATGGGATTTTTATGGTGCAAGTGTTCAAGAATTCACATCACAAGAAAATAGAGAGCTATCTAGGTCTTGGTGAGTAAGGTACTCACTTGGATAGGTTGGATTGGGGCTTGATCCAAGATGAAGAAGATGATGGCTTCAATCCATGAATTGTTGTTGAAGCTAGGGTTGAAGGAGTAGATCTTGGTGTTGTCTTGGGGTTGGTGGTTGGAGATGAAGCCCTTGTGATGAAGCCCTAGATGGGTTCTTGGAGTCTTGAGATGGATCCTTGAAGCTAGGGTTTTGTGGAGGAGATGAGAGAATTTTGTGAGGGAGTTCTTCTCTTGATGAAGTGGAGGAAGAAAAGAGAATTTAGCAATTAGGAAAGTATAAATATGATGGGGATTTTGTGAAGGAGGTGGAAATAGGATAAATGCAAGGGGGCTTTGTGTGAAAGGGGAGGGGTGAGGTGTCCCTAGGGTGGCCACTTGGCCGGCTATGGGAAGGAGAGAGAATGAGTGGGGTTAGGTGAAGGGTGAGTGGGAAATGAGGTGGCAATTTAGGTGGAAATAGGAATTGCAAAAATTGGAAAAAAGCCCGAATTTAAGTATCTCGGAATGATCTGGAAATTTTACCAAAAATCAAGAATAATATATAAGGACCAATAGTGAAATCTGTTCGAAGAAATACTTTATAGTTTTAAAATTAAAAATCCCGGAATCAGTTATTTACCGACTCCGAAAGAATTTCCATAAAATCATAAAATTCTCAGAAAAAGAATATAGACAGAAAATATGATTCCAAGAAATAAAGTCTAAAGAACCATCATGAAATTCTAAACTGTTTGAGAACTAAAAATTCGGGAATCGGTCAGCGGTACTGGCCGACACCGGTTTTGAAGAAATTCAATTTAATTCCAGAAAAATCCAGAAAATCACAGAAAATCTAATATATTGAAAAACAATATTTAAAATTGAAATCGGTCAATTCTACACGTCAGAATTACCAAATCGAAGAATATGCTATGATCGGGCCCTCGGCTCAGACTAGGGCTGAATCCGAGTCCACGAATCCAAATCCAATATAAACTAATCGTGTAAGGAATTCATGATACAGAATAAATACAGGAAACAAATCGAAAAAAATTCGACCGAAAATCTGAATACGAAACTAAGTACGTATTCCAGGAACGGGGTATTACAACCTACCCACCTTACAAAAAATTGCGTCCTCGCAATTTCGTTAAGGAGGCAAATTGAATACAAGGAGGACGAAGGCACGAATAAAGGCATCATAAAACTAAAACAGGGGATAAGATAAACACAGGAAGAACTAGGATGATCAAGGAAAGAATGACAAGGAAAATACTTAGAATGAAAATCAACTCAAATACAAGAAATGGGGTAGTGGTTACCAGAAATCCTAAGGCTCCTGATCTGGATACTGATCTTCCCACTCTGCTGCAACACCTGAAGCCTCTGCTGCCATGACGTGAACTTGGCCTCTACCCTGATCTGCTCTAGGCCTCATCCCTCTCTGCTGACGATCATACCGTTGGGGTGGAAATGGAGCTCTCCGGTCAACGGGCTCTGGGCTTCTCCTCAATGGCGGTGCTGGAAGTGCTGGGGCCGGATGCGCTGGAGCTGGAAGAGCTGGTCTGACTGGTGCCGTATGCTCAAACTTCCTGTACCGGCAATCCCTGAGTGCATGATCTCTTGCCCCACATGCCAAACATAATCCATTGGCCACCCGACAATCTCTCCTGTAATGTCCGGGCCTGTGGCAGAAATTGCATGTGATCTGAGGAAGAGGGGTCTGGAATGGTCCCTTCATCATCAGGCCCTGGGTTGCCCTATCTGCATCCTCCTCATCCATCAACTCAAGAGGCCTCTTCTTGGCTTGGCTCTTCATCTGATTCTCCTTCTTCTTCTCCAGTCCACGCTCTACTTCTCGAGCTATGGTAAGAACCTCAGAATATGTCTTCAGCTGCTGGGGCATCAAGAGGACCTGTATATCCATCTGTAGGCCCTGCTGAAATCTGCCTGCCCGCTTCTCCTCATCCGTCACCATGTACGGGGCAAAGCGGCTCAACCTGAGAAACTCCGCGGCATACTCATCCACGGACTTACTCCCCTGCCGAAGCCTGATGAATTGCTCTTCCATGTCCTTCTGAGCTGTGACAGGGAAGAATCTGCTGTAGAAACTCTTGGAGAACGTGTCCCAAGTGACAGGCTTCTCCAATCTTGCCTCCTCAGCTAGCCACCAAGTTCTAGCTATATCCTTCAGCTGAATCTTGGCGACCTCCACTTGGTTCTCCTTTGGTACTCTGGCGGCATTCAACAGGTCTACGGTGTCGGTCAGCCATTGCTCAGCATCTAAGGGTTTCTCTCCACCCGTGAATATGGCTGGCTGCAGCCTCCTGAAGTCTGATATGTTCCCCGGCCTCTGTTCCTTAGGTGCTGCTATCTCTTGCCGGAGAAGCTCGGTCTGCTGCTGTTGGTTCTCCATCATCATCTGGATAACCTCATATATCGACATTCTCTCCCGCTGCTCCATTCGATGCTGATCCAGAGTTGCTGCGACCCGATCTCCTCTCCATCGATGCTAGGTATGGATAGACTGGAAGGAGCTGGAAAATGGAATGGAAGGATTTCAGGATATGAAGGAAAGAATCAAGAAGAACTAAATGTAGAATCAAGAGGACTAGATAACTTTGTACATTGTTGTTGGCATTAGCAAATTACAGGAATTTGCTACTTGTTTGTACTATAGAGGTAAGAGCCTAAGCTCTGATACCATCCTGTAACGCCCCGATTCCACGGATACGGGGACGTCACTGCGACGTATATGCGTAGGTCCGAAAATGCACCCACACATATACGCTAAGCAAAGGTACAACAAGAAATGATCAGAGTGCAACACAAAGCGTGGTATACACACATATATGCCAACATAAAGGTACAATACAAAGTCATCACAGTATATGATAAACATTACATTTTACATATATCAGTTATCACAACCAAGTCCCAAAAGTAAGATGCACAGCAAAAGTACAAAAGAGCTCACGGGTAGGATGGAGATCCCGTGAGTCAAAAGAGGTCAGGCACAAGGAACTGGAGCTGGGATGCCTGCCCGCTAAGGATGGCTCGATCTACGATGGACAACTCCACTTCGATCCAGCTTCGGAATCTGAATGTGCAAATCCAAGGGGTCAAGACATATAACAATAAATGAACTACTGCCAAGTGGCTAAGAGACATGAATAGTGTCAATCGCAAGAATAGTATATAAGAGCAGATATAACAGAATCATAGAACAGGAAATACGGGTAAAACTGATTATAAGTAAAAGTGATTATATACGCTTAAGTCACTGTCCCATGAGACTAGTACATCGAAGGAATAATCCAAACAAGGAAACCCTCATCTATATACCTCTATCTCATGCCACAGTAATCCAAGCATATAGAATCAAAGTTGCAAATCATGTGATAATCATAACGAGAAAGACATAAGCCAATAACCGGAATCATCACTGGAATCACGACAAGTAGAACGGGAGTCATAACATAACAGGTACACATAACAGTAACTATATCGGGAATCATAACTGACATCAATTATTATTATTACTCGTCTAACCCATATATCTAGGTATGTGTCTCGGTATCGATCCCAACTCACATACATCCATATATAAGAAAGTCGAGGGTCGTTATCGGAAGTAGATGGAGAACTGATATCACTTCTTATAGTAGTTTCCATACACCTGGAACCGGTTTGGAGGCCCAAAGTCCCCCTAACAGTCATATAGTGTGGGCCCAAAGTCCCACTAACAGTAATCTCCATATTTCGCCCACCTACTATAAGCAAGGTATCATTCCGGCATCCATCACTTCCACCCATACCCCATACAAGTTGTAGCTTATTAAGGATTATCAGTTTACGGGAAAATGAACATAACAGTAATAGCCCTACAGATTCAAGAGGTGGCCCCCATGGGTTCAAGAGGTGGCCCCCACCGTGTGGTGTGGCACTTTGTTCCATGTGGCACTTTGTTCTGAGGGAGTGGATTCTAGAGGTGGCCCCCACCGAGTATGGTGTGGCACTTAGTTCCATAAAACAAGGCAGGGTTCCCGTAAACGAGATAATCATGAAGTCAGGTGTATCATGCTTGGTTTAGGAGATAGCATGACAAAGTGGTGATATATAACAAACAATAAAACGTAACAATAAATATATAAATGGCCGGGTCAACCATGACATAACAATAGGGTCTAACAAGGTGGTGGCATGTCAGTGGGTCAAGTGATTACATATTAGGTGTCGTGTGATATACATGTGTTAAAAGGAAAATAGATAATTGACAAAGCTGTGATAAGGTAAGACAAGTGGAACATAGATGCATCCTAGGGTTCAACGACCTCGGAGGGTCTGCCACGCATGCTATAGAATAGGGAAACAACAATAACACGGCAAGGTACAAGTACAAGAATGGAACAAGCAATTGCATGACAAGATGAGGTGACTAGAGGTAATGTACTACAAGTAATAGGTTATTAAGTACAAGGTACATTCACATGAACCAAGTGTAAGATCCATCATGTAACATGTCAAGCGGTACAAATATGGAGCATAAACAAGACTAACATACCATACATGTGCCAGGGTAATATCAAAATCAGAAATGGAAAGAGTCAGAAATTCTGGCCCAGAATCAGACTGTCGGTCGACCTCCGGTCGACTGCCGGTCGACTGGGGACATAACTAACGGTCGACTCCCGGTCGACTGCCGGTCGACCGGTCAGATGCCGTGAGCTCCAGGTTTTGGCCGGTCGACTGCCGTCGACTGGTCCACACCTAATCCCTAAGTCGGTCGAGTCATCGGTCGACTGCCGGTCGACTGCCAGCTCAAAACTGTGCACGTTGTGCACATCGGTCGAGTGATCGGTCGACTGTCGGTCGACCGATCCCCTGAAATCTGCTGTTGTTAAGTTAAAAATCAGATTTTTATGGGGTTGTCTCTAATAGTCTAAAGATGGGATTTTTATGACATTAGGGGGCCTGATCTACCAACACAAGCACACAAGGGATGGACTAGCCTTGGTGAGTAGAGATATTTACATGGAAAGGTTGGATCTTTAGTTTGATAACCTAAAAATGGGATTTTTATGGTGCAAGTGTTCAAGAATTCACATCACAAGAAAATAGAGAGCTATCTAGGTCTTGGTGAGTAAGGTACTCACTTGGATAGGTTGGATTGGGGCTTGATCCAAGATGAAGAAGATGATGGCTTCAATCCATGAATTGTTGTTGAAGCTAGGGTTGAAGGAGTAGATCTTGGTGTTGTCTTGGGGTTGGTGGTTGGAGATGAAGCCCTTGTGATGAAGCCCTAGATGGGTTCTTGGAGTCTTGAGATGGATCCTTGAAGCTAGGGTTTGGTGGAGGAGATGAGAGAATTTTGTGAGGGAGTTCTTCTCTTGATGAAGTGGAGGAAGAAAAGAGAATTTAGCAATTAGGAAAGTATAAATATGATGGGGATTTTGTGAAGGAGGTGGAAATAGGATAAATGCAAGGGGGCTTTGTGTGAAAGGGGAGGGGTGAGGTGTCCCTAGGGTGGCCACTTGGCCGGCTATGGGAAGGAGAGAGAATGAGTGGGGTTAGGTGAAGGGTGAGTGGGAAATGAGGTGGCAATTTAGGTGGAAATAGGAATTGCAAAATTGGAAAAAAGCCCGAAATTCAAGTATCTCGGAATGATCTGGAATTTTACCAAAAATCAAGAATAATATATAAGGACCAATAGTGAAATCTGTTCGAAGAAATACTTTATAGTTTTAAATTAAAAATCCGAATCAGTGATTTACCGACTCCGAAAGAATTTCCATAAAATCATAAAATTCTCAGAAAAAGAATATAGACAGAAAATATGATTCCAAGAAATAAAGTCTAAAGAACCATCATGAAATTCTAAACTGTTTGAGAACTAAAAATTCGGGAATCGGTCAGCGGTACTGGCCGACACCGGTTTGAAGAAATTCAATTTAATTCCAGAAAAATCCAGAAAATCACAGAAAATCTAATATATTGAAAAACAATATTTAAAATTGAAATCGGTCAATTCTACACGTCAGAATTACCAATCGAAGAATATGCTATGATCGGGCCCTCGGCTCAGACTAGGGCTGAATCCGAGTCCACGAATCCAAATCCAATATAAACTAATCGTGTAAGGAATTCATGATACAGAATAAATACAGGAAACAAATCGAAAAAATTCGACCGAAAATCTGAATACGAAACTAAGTACGTATTCCAGGAACGGGGTATTACAGACAAGTCGCAGACAAGCTGACGACCAGTTTCTGCCCATCCCCGAGGGACAAATCAGCGACTTGGACTCTACTGATCCAGTGAAGCAGACAGTAAGCCAATGTTGCCTTTGAAGAGACCTAAGTAGGCCTAAGATGCTGAGTTAGCTTAACACTTAACATCGCATAAGCCCAAAGGAATAGCCTCGTCTGAGAGGCTAAATTTGTCTAACTTCACATGAAGCTTTTTATAGCTCCAGAGAGCTAAATTATAGCTTCGCCGAAAGCTAATTCTAATTTCGCCGGAAGCTTTCTTGATAGCTTCTCATGAAGCTCTTCATAGCTCCAGAGAGCTAACTTACAGCTTCGTCGGAAGCTAATTCTAGCTTCAGCGGAAGCTTTCTTGATAGCTTCTCATGAAGCTCTTCATAGCTCCACAAAGAGCTATGTTACAGCTTCTCTTGAAGCTAATCCTAGCTTCTCCTGAAGCTAATTTTAGCTTCGCCGGAAGCTTTCTTGATAGCTTCTCATGAAGCTCTTCATAGCTCCACAGAGAGCTAAGTTACAGCTTTGCCTGAAGCTAATTCTACCTTCGCCGGAAGCTTTCTTGGTAGCTTCTCATGAAGCTTTTTATAGCTCCAGAGAGTTAAGTTATAGCTTCGCCTGAAGCTAATTCTACCTTCTCCTGAAGCTAATTCTAACTTCGTCAGAAGCTTTCTTGATAACTTCTCCTGAAGAGGCTAGCTCCGCATGTGGAAAGTAACTGTCCCATTAAGTTAGTGGGAGAGTTAATGGGTAGTTACACCAATGATCCCTCATTAAGAGGAGCCAATTAAGGAGAGTTAATGGGTAGTTACACCCATGATCTCTCATTAAAAGGAGCTAATTAAGGAGAATTAATAGGTAGTTACACCCATGATCCCTCATTAAGGGAGACAATCAAGGAAATTATAACTCCCTATTGAGCTAATAAATAGCCCACTCGTAGGCTAGGCTCAGGGTCTTGAAAAGATTCAAGTCTAATAGGCTCACGGTCTTGAAGAAATTCAAGTCCAAGAGGCTTTGAAAAGCATAAGCTTCTTTGGTGGCTTCAAAGCTTAAGCCAACAAGTGATCAACTCTCTCGCTTTCAAGAATTCAGAGAATCACTTCTCTAATTCTACAAGGATAAATTCAGGGTGCTAATACCCTAAGATCTTTCCCCTCTCAAGGAATCTCCAAAACCAGGCCAGAAGGAATTCTCAAGCAGTAGCATTCGAAGATCGATCGCTCGCATCGTCAACGGGACAAAGTGGTCGCGCGCTGATCAGACTCCCACCGGCACATTTTCCCAGAAATCTCAGCGAAGATCTACTTATAATTTTCTTTTTCTTTCTATAAAGAAGTACTTGTAATTTCGCTCCTTGACTCTTTTTGTAAGCTTTCCCTTGAATCGATTTTTCAATGAAAACAGATACACAACCAAAATGATATGAACTTATTTTTGATGATATACGTTTTATAAACCAAAACACAAAATGTAAACCAATTAAAATGAAACTAAACTTTTGTGTGTGTGTGTGAGTAAGCTTGAGCAATCAAAGCTAATCTATTCTTTATAAAAGATCTAAACCACAAACCAAGACACAAGTCTTCTTGAAGATTGTCTTCTCTAAGTAGACTTAATCAAAACACGATCCTTGAGCTAGACTCCATCTTGAGTGCTTAATATGATCTTTTGGCTTGAGCTCTTGAATCATCATGTAATAGCTTCAAAACTTGACTTTAAATCTTTTGTTGAAGTTAAACACTAACTAAAACCTTGATCAATATCTAAAACTTAATAAACATAGAATCATTAGTACCATAACTACATGAGTTAGTCATCACCAAAACTAAAGTGATAGGCCTTTGGGCAAACATAGGCAACAAGAATTTCATATCAATACAGTGATACAGGAAATGATCATGTACTGTATTCCGGAATTATGCATGTAACAGTTATACAGGAATATTCAAGTAACTATAAATCATGTAATAGGAATAAATGAACAATTAGAGCATGTATACATGTGAATCCATGTAATAAGAAGGTCGTATTAGTATTAACAATACAGAAAACAGGCATATTATATACTCATATGTGTTTGCGCACCAGTGATACAAGAACATGAAACTATAGTGTCTAGTGTAATAGAATATCTATGTAATGATGATATGGGTATATGAAAGAATAGTGTCCGGTATAATACTTTATCTGTGTCACAGTGATATAAGAATATGAAATAGCAATGCCTGCAATCATAACGCATAATAATGTACATTTAACAGTGAAACAAAAACATGAAATAACAGTGTCTTGTGTCACAGTGTTTGTTATCATGAGTGAGATATTAGTGACAATATCAGAGTGGTATCGCTAACATGATCATGTGTCAATATATCAACATATGTTATAACTATTTCAATATTATTAACATGATCGATATCATGTAGTTATTATTTACTATTATTTATTCTAAAACTCTTCACAACCATGTTGGAAATTATCCATTCTTTTATTAATCTATTTATTAAAATTATTAACTTATTAATTCAGACTGTCTTTAATCTACCGTTCAATATCTACTTGATATTCAGATATTTCACCTATTTTATATATTAAATCGAGAAACAAAATAGTCTATTATTTTAGTGAATATGTTTAAAGAGCAATCTTGCATATTTTAATTATAGTGACTTACCAATAATTAAAATTTATTAAATAATCTTTCAGTGATTTATTCATAATCATGTTTTATTTAATAAAGCAATCAATTTTATTCAACATGATAAAATATAATTTATAAAAGAAAAACACTTATATAGCTATAACAGGGATGTAGCATGCAAATCGGACCCCGGATGCTCTCGATATCGCCCGAACACTAAAATCATTAAAAATGGGTTAAATATGTAATTTGTAGGATTTATTTATGTAAAATTACCTTTATATAGTTTTGGATGCGGATTCGGGTTTCCAATGGGTCGGGTTTAGATCCAATAACCCGAGCCCAATAATTAAGTGATGGGTTGGGCTACAAGGTTTGGGTTAATGGGTCGAGTTTTGTGGGTTATTGCGTTTAATAGATTTGAATTCAATTGGGAGGAGAGAGAAGGGAGGGAACAGGTGGTGGCCAGCCTAGGCCTGGCTAGCCTACCTCCACGGCGGCTCCGTTAGGCCTACGACAGCGATCTGGCCACCGGCAGTGACTGGGAGAGAGAGGGGGAAAGAAAAGAGAGCGAGGAAGGGAAGATAGAGGGGAAGAAAGAAAGAGAGAAGAAAAAGAGAAATGAGGAAGAAGAGTAGGGGTGGCTCGATGGCGATGGAGACGATCTGGGCCTGCCGGTGGCTGGAACTGGCGGCTAGGTGGGGCTGGCCACTTATCCAGAGGAGGAGAGAGAGGAGAAGAATCAAAGAGGGGGGAGAGAGAGAGAAATAAAGAGAGAAGAAGAAGAGGAGAGAGGAGAGAGGTGGAGAGAGAGGATAGAGAGGTGGCAGCCGGGCCTGTCAACAGTCAGCGGTCATAGCCGCCGGCAATGGTTCAGGCCGGAGAGAGAGAGGGTAAGGAGAGAGAGATAGAGTATATGTTAGAGAGAGTGTGTGAGTGTGAGAAAGAAAGGAAAAGTAGGAGAGAGAGATTAAGAGAGTTTTATAGAGAAATAGGGGAAAAGAGAGAAGTCAGTTTGGGTAGGTTAGTGGCTTATGGAGGAATAAAAAGGAGAATTAGAGGAGAAGAGAAGAAAGAAAATAATAAATTAGTATTATTTAATTAATATTTTAATTGGGTCAAAATTTGACTATTTCGAACGGCTCCCAAAAATTCTGAAATAGAAAATACTATCCGAAGGAATATTGTGAAATCGGATTCAATAAATTCAGTATGGTTTGCATATTAAAAATTCTGAAATCGATCGATGATACCGGTCGACACAAGTTTGGCCAGATATTTGACTAATTCAGAAATATCTCAAAAAATGTGCTAAAATAAAAAATATAATCTTGAAGAATAATCTAAAAGCAAATTCTTGAAATTCAACCCCATTTGTGAATTAAAAATTCTAGAGCCGATTATCGATGTCGATTGACCCCAAATTCGAAGATTTTTTAAAATAATCCAGAAAATTTACAAAAAATTATGAAAAATCTAAATATTAAGAAAAAATATCTGGAGCTGATATCAGTTTAGTCTGACTAACAAAAAAGTCAAATCAAATACATACACCGTATCAAATATTGATACTGTGACACGTACATCCTGGGTTGGGGGTTACAACTACAGGGAGCCGAGGTGAAGATGATTGTGCAGATTGTGATAAACACCAACCTCAAAGCAACTACCTCTTTTTTGTATGCGTGATGACTGTTGGCCCAAAGGCCCATTACTCTAGTTTTGATGATGATTAACTCATGTAGTTATAGTACTAATGATCTTGTGTTTAATTAGTCTCAGATATGTGATCAAGATCTTAATTGATGTTTAGCTTCAACAAAGGATTTAAAGTCAAGTTTTGGAGCTAGTGAAAAACACCTAGAGGGGGGTGAATAGGTGTGAATGCTAATCTAACAATCTTTTTAAACAATTATGCAACGATCACTCAAAACAAGACTAAGAGCCGAATACCCGGTGAAGGGTTCTGAACTCCTTCCTCGTGATTCTTCTAAATAAGAGTTGGAGGTGCGTATTGCAATCTTGTTGTATGAGTTATGATCGACAATATATCTAGAAATGAATAATATGCAATGATGATGTGCACACAAGATATATCACAAGTAATGAAAGCAATATCACAAACTAGAAACAATGAGTAAAGGATAGCAATTGAAGGTAAAGCGAAATAGAGAGCAAGAGCAAAAGACAATCGCAAACACAAGTATTTGTTTCGAGGTTCGAGCCACCGCTCTACTCCCCGCCTTCACCTCCGTGAAGGGTTTCCACTATCCACCGAGGATGCTTACAAGGTCTACCAAAGACCGGAGCACCGAGCTCCACCACTTACAAGAACCTCTACCGAAGAGGTGTCTCCACAAGATGAACAAAGAGTAACAAGTAGCCAAGTGATCTCTAAAATGATAACAAACTCTTTACAAACACTTCTCTCTTTACAACTTCCTTATAGATTGAGTAGGAAATTTTGGCTCTAAGAAGTGTAGTGAGAAAAACTCAGTTGTAGAATGATTTTTGCTAGAAAAACACAACTGAAAACAAGCTCAAGAATGAATGGGAAAATGGAGAGCTTTAAACACTTTTCTTCTCTTTTTAAAACTTTGAAAACTTAATGATTTTTCTTCGTATTTTGCAAGAGACTATTCTCCTCTATTTATAGGGAGAGGAAAGGGTTAAAATCAATTTATTTTAAGCTTATTTGATCTGAAAAAGATCTCCAAAAACTCAGAAAAAGTCTGCCAAAAATAGATTTATAAAACAGATTTCAGATTGCACCAAAGAGGAAAGAGCCGTTGGGGCTTTGCAGGCCTGGCGGTCGACCGGTCCGGTCGGCCGTCAGCCCTGCTGGCAAGAAGTCGTTGGGCTCGGGTTGAACGTTCGGTCGACCGTCCTCTAAAATGAAACACAGTTTTCTGAAGGCGGTCGACCGGACGGTCGACCCAGAAAACCCGAGAGCAAAACTGCTTTCAGTCGGTCGACCCGGCGGTCGGCCGACAGACATGCACAAGCGTGCACGTCCTGATACAAGCGCCGGTCGACCGGTCCGGTCGGCCGGTCTTGCCTGAAACAGAAACACAGCAAGAGACAGAACTTGAAATTTTTTTTGTAAAAACATTTTGAAGTAAGGATAGCTAAGTATCATGCTAGAAAGAGTATACATACATGATTTAAACAAGATATTCATTGTGTAAGAAGTTGGAATCATGTATATGTACTAAGGCATGAAACTTAGAAACAAAAGCTTTAAACATGAAAACTTATATACAAAAATGTGTGTGTGTATCCTAGAGCCAATTTTCCAAAACTCAAACTTTAACAAACTATTTCTTACATTCGTTCTAAGGACTACAAGTTCTTCAAGTGGGCTTCTCCATATGATCTTGAAAGCTTGATTCTTGAGCCCGAATTGAGGTGACTTGAATCAAAACACCTTCCTTTAGGGAAGAAACCTTCTAGTTTCATTAGAACCCTGAAACACACTTAAACAACAAACAAGATTAGTACAAATAACTATATATGTTTTGTAATCATCAAAACACACTAAAACGGGTGATTGTAACCTTGAGCCAAAAATCTCCCCCTTTTTGATGATGACAAAACATATAGGTTATTTAAACAAAAAGGAAGAAGAGCTTGGAAAGCTCCCCCTCAAATAATGCTATGTATAAAGAATGACTATGATAAGTAAGATACATAAAGCATTGAAAACACAATAGTTTTGTCAAAAACTTAAATACAAACTTATTCTTTTTAAGCAATAAACAACAAACTTATTCTTCTTTTTTTTTAAGCAATAAACGACAAACTTATTCTTTTTCTCCCCTTTTTGTCATACATCAAAAAGGGTTAAACAAAACAAACAAAGCAAAAAAAATTATCTTTAAGAATCCATAATGCAAACATTCAACTCACCACAAATAAAAGAGAATCTAGCATAATCTAAAGGTTTAGTAAAAATATCGGCAAGTTGAAAATCGGTAGAAACATAATCAATATCAATATCACCTTTCTCATAATGATCTCTAAGAAAGTGATATCTAATGTCAATGTGTTTGGTTTTACTATGTTGATTTGCATTCTTTGTCATATGAATTGTACTAGTATTATCACAAAATATTTTAACATGATCAAAATGCAAATCATAGTCAAGGAGAGTATGTTTCATCCATAGAACTTGTGCACAACAAGCTCCGGCTGCAACATACTCCGCCTCGGCGGTTGAAAGAGCTACCGAATTTTGCTTTTTGGAAGACCAAGATACAAGACAATTACCTAGGAATTGACATGTTCCACTTGTGCTCTTCCTATCTACCCTACAACCCGCATAGTCGGCATCCAAAAAACTCGTCATTGAAAATTGACCGATTTTCAGATACCACAAACCCATCTCAATGGTGCCCTTAAGATATTTAATTATACGTTTAACCGCAATTATATGAGACTCTTTAGGACAAGATTGAAAACGAGCACAAAGACAAACGGAAAACATAATATCCGACCTACTAGCCGTCAAATATAACAAGCTACCTATCATGCTACGATAAAGTTTAATGTCTACACTTTTACCTTGTTCATCCTTATCAAGCTTTGTGGTTGTTGCCATGGGAGTTTTGCTTACTTTAGCTCCTTCAAGCCCGAACCTTTTGATTAGTTCCTTTGTGTACTTGGCTTGATTGATGAAGATCCCATCCTTCCTTTGCTTGATTTGGAGTCCAAGGAAATAGTTGAGTTCCCCCATCATAGACATTTTAAATTCTTCCTTCATGCATGATTCAAAAGCTTGGCAAAGAGATTCATTAGTAGAACCAAAAATAATATCATCTATATAAATTTGCACAATAAGAATATCATTTTCTACATGTTTTGTAAACAAAGTTGTGTCAATTTTTCCTTTCTTAAAACCATTTGAAATTAAAAATGAAGAAAGTCTTTCATACCAAGCCCTAGGGGCTTGTTTTAAACCATAAAGAGCTTTATCTAATTTAAACACAAAATCCGGATGTGTAGGATCAACAAACCCGCGGGGTTGTTCAACATACACCTTCTCTTCAATAAAACCATTTAGAAAAGCACTTTTAACATCCATTTGAAACAATTTAAAATCTTTATATGATGCAAATGCAAGTGTCATCCGTATGGCTTCAAGCCGTGCTACGGGTGCAAAGGTTTCTTCAAAATCGATTCCTTTGATTTGAGTGTAACCTTGGGCAACTAACCTAGATTTATTTCTAACTACGTTACCTGATTCATCCAACTTGTTCTTAAAGATCCACTTAGTACCAATCGTTGGTCTATCTGGGGCCTAGGAACAAGGTGCCAAACTTGGTTGTGCTCAAATTGATTGAGCTCCTCTTGCATGGCAAGCAACCAATATGAATCGGCCTCGGCTTCGAGGACGTTCTTGGGTTCAACATGAGAAATAAATGCATAATGACCACAAAAATCATGAAGTTTAGAGCGAGTGGTTACCCCTTTTGATACTTCATCTATGACGAGGTCCTTGGGATGATGAGGATTGTATCTCCAATCCATTGGAAGTTGTTGAGTAGGCTCCACTTCATTTGTTTGATTTTCATTTCCTTGAGCCTCTTCTACTTTAGCTTCACTTCCTTCATCATCCTTTGGCTTATCTCCCATAGTAGGTGTATCCTCCAAGGTCACTTTCTCCAAGCCTTCATCCAATGCATCTATTTCTACAACATTCTTAACAAACAAGTTAGATTCTTCAAACTTAACATGTATAGATTCCTCAATAGTCAAAGATGATCTATTGAAGATTCTATAAGCCTTACTAGTGTTAGAATAACCAACAAAAATAGTCTCATAAGATCTAGCATCAAATTTTCCTAAATTATCTTTTGTATTCAAAACAAAGCATTTGCATCCAAAAACTTTAAAATATGAAACATTTGATTTTCTAGAAAAGTACATTTCAAACGAAGTTTTTGAAGTATTTTTACACAAGAAAACACGATTTGATATATAGCATGAAGTATTAACGGCCTCGGCCCACAAATAATGTGGTAGACCATATTCACTAAGCATTGTCCTAACCATCTCTTGTAATGTTCTATTTTTCCGTTCAACTACTCCATTTTGTTGTGGAGTTCTAGGACAAGATAGTTCATGCTTAATTCCTTGTTCTTCACAAAAAGTGGTAAAGGGTAGGTTAATGAACTCACCTCCTCTATCACTTCTTATTCTTAAAATTGAAGTATCTTTTTCCTTTTCAACTCTTTTCTTAAAGGCTTGAAAATATGAAAAGGCTTGGTTTTTGTGTTCAAGAAAGAAAACCCAAGTAAAACGTGAAAAGTCATCAACCAAAACAAATGCAAACCGATTCCTACTTAGACTTTTGGTTTGAGTAGGACCAAATAAATCCATATGGATTAACTCTAAGGGACGTGATGTCATGATATCCTTGATTGACTTGAAGGAAGACTTAGTTTGTTTCCCAAATTGACATGCGTCACAAACCCGGTCCTTTTCAAAATTCAAGTAAGGAATACCTTTCACCATTTCCTTTGTGTTTAACCTAGATATATGGTCAAAAGAAATGTGGCCTAATCTTCTATGCCACTACCAAGAGTCATCATCGAGGGCTTTTAAATAAGTAATATTACAAGACATATTAGACATATCAATCATATAAACATTGTTTTCACGAAAACCGGAAAATATACAAGTATTAGATATTCTATCAATAACTTTACAAACTACATTATCAAAAACAACATCAAAACCTTTATCACAAAGTTGGCTAACACTCAAGAGATTATGCTTGAGGCCATCAACTAAAACTACATTTTCTATTAAAGGGGATGTACCAAGTTTAACATTACCAATACCAATGATTTTACCCTTGGCATCATCTCCGAAGGTGACGGTGCCACCTTCATGGTATCTTGATAGGGTTGCAAAGTTGTTGATGTCCCAAGTCATGTGCCTTGAGCAACCACTATCAAGATACCACAATCCTCTACGTCGTTGGGCTTTGGAAGGTACCTACATTATTTAACAAATTCATTGATTTTGGTACCCAAATTTTCTTGGGTCCTTGAAAGTTAGTGTTTCGAACCCAAATATTATGACGAGATGCATTAAGTCTATCATAGCAAAAATTAGCTTGGTGTCCTTTACGCCCACAATGTGAACATGAAAACACTTTACCATATATGAATGCATGATGTGTGTGTGAAGTGTGAGCATGTTTTGGGGGTTTGCCACGATGTAAAGGTTGTGTGGTATGAACATGAGCATGAGCATGGAAAGCATTTTTCTTAGGGGCTTGTTTCTTAGGAAACATGGCCTCAATCTTCTTCTTATCAAACTCACAATTTTTCAAAACAATTCCTAATGAATCTATTCTTTCTTTAAGCATGGTAATTTCATTAGAATCAACTAGTGGGGACTTGCCTTTACAAGAAATCTTGTACTTATCAAAATCATTTTGAGTAGTAACTAAAGTAGAGAGCAAGTCATCTTTTTCTTTAGAAAGGGTAAATACTTGATGATTAAGAGACTCATTTTCCTTCTTCATTTTTAAGTACTTTTTCTTTAGAAAATCATAGTTATGTGATAATTCTACAAAAGCTTCTCCTAGTTCATCCATGGAAAGTTCATCATTAAAAGAAGTGGAAGGGGTTACCTTGCTTGTGCTTTCATTTGCCATGAAGCACATGTTGACGGTGTCGATTTCCTCCTCGGATTCGCTCTTGGAATCCCATGTAGCCTTCATTGCTTTCTTCTTGAAGGGCTTCTTGGAAGTGGAAGGCTTTGCTTTATCCGGGCACTCCGCAACAATGTGACCCGGTCTTTGGCAATTGAAGCAAATAATTTTTCTTTCTTCTTTGCCTCCTTGTCATCTCCTTCTTTCTTGGAATTTAGCCTTGTTGTACATCCTCCAGACGTTCTTCACAAGAAGTGAGAGCTCTTCGTCATCTTCTTCTTTATCGTCGTCGTTGGAGTGTGTGGACTGACATTTGAAGGCTATTGTCTTCTTCTTGGAAGGAGCCATGTCCTCCCTAGCTTTTCTCTCCATCTCATGGGTTTTAAGGTTCCCAATGAGACCAATTAGCTCCATCTCCTCCTTGTCATTGAGTTCCTTCAAGGTAGTTGCTTTCACTTCCCATGAAGGAGGAAGAGCCTGGATGATCTTTCTTACTCTTTGGTCATTGTCGATACCATCACCTAGAGAAGAAAGTCCATTAGTGATCTTTGTAAATTTTGTAACCATATCATCTATGGTTTCATTCTCTTGCATGCAAAATTTCTCATATTGGGACCGAAGAAGGTCTATCTTAGCCCTCTTCACTTGTGAAGTCCCCTCATGTGTCACTAGCAAGTGTGTCCAAATCTCAAATGCGGATTTGCAATGGATGACTCTAGCAATGTCATCATCATTGAGGGCTTGAAGTAGTGCATAATGAGCCCTAGCATTGGCATCAAATTCCTTAGTCTCAATTTCGGACCAAGTGGATTCATCACCGGGGGGTGCACTAAAGGGTTTGGTCATGGCCTTTGCAACTTGACTTCCTAGAGATTGCAAGAAAACGGTCATCTTAACCTTCCATATGGGAAAGTTAAGTACATCAAACTTAGGAGGGGTCTTAATACCATCGGCCATTTTTACTAAGTGAGAGTGAATGAGAAATGAATGAATTGATTAGCAAATAGAGGATCTCTCTAAGGTTGTTAAGCCAAGAGCTTAGAGACCTATGCTCTGATACCAATTGAAAAACACCTAGAGGGGGGTGAATAGGTGTGAATGCTAATCTAACAATCTTTTTAAACAATTATGCAACGATCACTCAAAATAAGACTAAGAGCCGAATACCCGGTGAAGGGTTCTGAACTCCTTCCTCGTGATTCCTCTAAATAAGAGTTGGAGGTGCGTATTGCAATCTTGTTGTATGAGTTATGATCGACAATATATCTAGAAATGAATAATATGCAATGATAATGTGCACACAAGATAAATCACAAGTAATGAAAGCAATATCACAAACTAGAAACAATGAGTAAAGGATAGCAATTGAAGGTAAAGCGAAATAGAGAGCAAGAGTAAAAGACAATCGCAAACACAAGTATTTGTTTCGAGGTTCGAGCCACCGCTCTACTCTCCGCCTTCACCTCCGTGAAGGGTTTCCACTATCCACCGAGGATGCTTACAAGGTCTACCAAAGACCGGAGCACCGAGCTCCACCACTTACAAGAATCTCTACCGAAGAGGTGTCTCCACAAGATGAACAAAGAGTAACAAGTAGCCAAGTGATCTCTAAAATGATCACAAACTCTTTACAAACACTTCTCTCTTTACAACTTCCTTATAGATTGAGTAGGGAATTTTGGCTCTAAGAAGTGTAGTGAGAAAAACTCAGTTGTAGAATGATTTTTGCTAGAAAAACACAACTGAAAACAAGCTCAAGAATGAATGGGAAAATGGAGAGCTTTAAACACTTTTCTTCTCTTTTTAAAACTTTGAAGACTTAAGGATTTTTCTTCGTATTTTGCAAGAGACTACTCTCCTCTATTTATAGGGAGAGGAAAGGGTTAAAATCAATTTATTTTAAGCTTATTTGATCTGGAAAAGATCTCCAAAAACTCAGAAAAAGTCTGCCAAAAACAGATTTATAAAACAGATTTCAGATTGCACCAAAGAGGAAAGAGCCGTTGGGGCTTTGCAGGCCTGGCGGTCGACCGGTCCGGTCGGCCGTCAGTCCTGCTGGCAAGAAGCCGTTGGGCTCGGGTCGACCGTTCGGTCGACCGTCCTCTAAAATGAAACACAGTTTTCTGAAGGCGGTCGACCCAGAAAACCCGAGAGCAAAACTGCTTTCAGTCGGTCGACCCGGCGGTCGGCCGACAGACATGCACAAGCGTGCACGTCCTGATACAAGCGCCGATCGACCAGTCCGGTCAGCCGGTCTTGCCTGAAACAGAAACACAGCAAGAGACAGAACTTGGAATTTTTTTTGTAAAAACATTTTGAAGTAAGGATAGCTAAGTATCATGCTAGAAAGAGTATACATACATGATTTAAACAAGATATTCATTGTGTAAGAAGTTGGAATCATGTATATGTACTAAGGCATGAAACTTAGAAACAAAAGCTTTAAACATGAAAACTTATATACAAAATGTGTGTGTGTATCCTAGAGCCAATTTTCCAAAACTCAAACTTTAACAAACTATTTCTTACATTGGTTCTAAGGATTACAAGTTCTTCAAGTGGGCTTCTCCATATGATCTTGAAAGCTTGATTCTTGAGCCCAAATTGAGGTGACTTGAGTCAAAACACCTTCCTTTAGGGAAGAAACCTTCTAGTTTCATTAGAACCCTGAAACACACTTAAATAACAAACAAGATTAGTACAAATAACTATATATGTTTTGTAATCATCAAAACACACTAAAACGGGTGATTGTAACCTTGGGCCAACAGCTAGCACGTGTTAATTCAAGAGCTTGTGCATCAAAACCACATCAAGTACTCAAGAGGAGTCTACCTCATTGGATCAAGGTTTTGGACCAAGTCAAGAAGGAGTAGAAGACTTTCAAGTGAAGACCTTCAAGAGAAGACTTGTGTCTAGGCTTGTTTGTAGTAATATTTTATTTTTAGATAAAATATAAATGATAGATTAGTTGGTGGATTGCTGAAGTTCATATACACTCACACACAAGATTTATATGTGTTTTCATAAAAGAGTTTTTGTTTTAAAAAAATACCGTTTTAGTTTTTAAGCTTCAAAGTATACATGTGTTTTTGTCAAAACTTTATTTAAGAGCTTAATGTTAAAAATATAGATATTTCATCATATATGTGTAGTGGATCATATCCATACACACTAAGCTTTAAAAGTGTTTAGAGTATCTTGTTTTTATATTTGGAGGAGTTTTGGAAAAATCGGTTTTCAATTTGGAAAAATCATTTTGGAAAAATACAGATTTTTGTTTAAGGCAAATCTTCCATATTACAAAAATAGTTCAAAATATTGGTAACATGTTTTGATTTTTACTCAAACATGTTTGTATATCAAAGTATAATATTGAACTTATTTTTGTAGATTTTTAGAGAATTTATGGGATTTTATTGAAGGTAAAATGACATGTTTTAAATCCCTATAATGTGCTGGATTGGCCTTCTGCCGGTCGACCGGCCGGTCGACGGTCCAGAAGTCGGTCAACCGGGTGGTCGACCGATGTGCACAAACGTGCACAGCCTAGGGCCGGTCGACCGCACGGTCGACCGCCAGAGAGCCTTTGCTCTCTGGAAATGGCCCGATCGACCGGGCAGTGACTGCTGGGTCATTTGCCAGGCAACGATCGACCAGCCGGTTGACCGCTGGCTCAACGGTCAGAAATCTGACCGTTGGCCGGTCGATCGGGCGGTCGACCGCCAGCAGTCCAGATTGCTGATTTGGACCCAACGGCTAGTTTTTGTTAGCCTATATATTGGGGATCCCTTGGACTGTTTTCTACAAGATTTCAAGAGAGTTTTTGGGCTAATTTTTCTGACCTATATCAGTGGTTTTATCCACATATTTTAGAGCCAATATTTTCAAATCAAAAGTAGAGTTTATCAAGAGTTTTCAAAAGTGATTTCTTGAGTTTTTCACCACCAATTCAATCCTTGTTTTTCTCATACATACTTGAGCTTTCCATTGCTAAATCCATTCTATAGGAGAGTTGTTGTGAGAGTTATTTTAGGTGATCAATGTGTTTAGATCACCAAGTGTTCTACATTGTACTTTGAGGAGGTGGACTTGCGGGTTCGCGTTGTTTCGAGTTCTAGTGGGAGTTTGGTGTAGAGGTGCGGCCTCTTGCTTGCGTGTGTTTGTTCTTGTGGGAACAAGAAAGGGACTAGAGAGTCCAAAGGAGTTCTAGTGTGAACTCGCTTGTAGGTGTTGCGGCACCGAGTGATCCGGTGGGATCGTTTTTAGTGAAAATCCTTCATAGTTTGAAGGTGGGGACGTAGAGCAAGGGTGCTCGAATCTCTTAACAAATCTCCCGTGTTTGCGATTGCTCTCTATCTCTCACTTGTGTTTATATCTTGCATGCTCTTATTATTCATATTTATCACTTGCTTGATATACTTGTGCCATAATGTTATATGCTTGGGGATTATTTGAAAACTCTTACCAACCTTTAAAGGGCAGATGGATGGGCGACCATTCCTTGTATGCTCAAACTAAATATCTTTTATCATGTGCATGAAAAGGGTGGATCTTTATGAGTTATACACTTGATTCTCATCATATTTTCAATTGGTATCACAATTGATATTTTTTATATACTCATAATTTGTTTTCTATATATGTATGCTTCAAATCTCAAATAATATCAATTTTTATTGATATTTTCTTTTCATACAATATATATGTGTTTTGATTGTTCTTGATTTATAATCCTTACATGTTTAAAGCACAAATTATGTTTATGCTAAGCTTGACTTATTTTTAAATGATAATTGGTATCTAAATTGAGCTTATGCATTGTTTTCAAGTGGTATTGCTAATAATTTCAATTGGTATATCAAAATATACATCATATTTTACCTTTCAATTGATATCAAAATTTAATTTAAATTTCAATTAGTATCAAAATATAAGATACTTTACTTTTATTGGTATCAAAATTTACACATGTTTTAATTTCATTTGGTATCAAAAATTTCCTATTTCAAATGATATCAAAAATCTTGTGATATCTTAAAATTTTGTTTATTTACAAATGGTATCTCAAAATTTATTTTACTTTGAATAATTATCAAAATTTGTGTTAAAAATATTTTGATATGTGTTGCCTATATGCAAAGGGAGCTTAACATCTCTTTTATATATAGATTCATGTTGAGTGTATCTTGTATTGAGGAGCTTAACATCTCTTCTTTATGTGATACACATATATAGGGGGAGATTCACATCTCCACTTATGCATTGTATATTATACTTTATGTGAGTTAGGGCTTTGTCATCCCTTCTTCATGTAGTGCATGTATGCAGGGGAACTAACTTCACGTCTCTCTCTTCATGAATGTATATCGCATATATATCTTTATTGTTCGTTTTGTTTTCACCCCTGTATTGATGATTTGACAAAAAGGGGGAGAAGTTTTTGATGAGTTTATATATGCATGTTTATTGTTTCATTCCCTTATTTTATACAAAAAGGGGGAGAATGATTTTGAGAGTTTATGCATATATGTTTTGCTTAATGATTTGACAAAAAGGAGGAGAAGTATTTGAGTTTTATGCATGTTTATCTCCTTGTTTTATTCATATATGTTTGTTTAGTTTATGCACTTCATTATATATCTTATTGTTTATTGTTATGCATGAGTTAAGGGGGAGCTTCTATGAAGCTTAACTTTAATCTATGCATATATAACTCCATGAGTTTTGTCATCATCAAAAAGGGGGAGATTGTTAGCCCAAAGGCCCATTGCTCTAGTTTTGATGATGATTAACTCGTGTAGTTATAGTACTAATGATCTTGTGTTTAATTAGTCTCAGATATGTGATCAAGATCTTAGTTGGTGTTTAGCTTCAACAAAGGATTTAAAGTCAAGTTTTGGAGCTAGCACGTGTTGATTCAAGAGCTTGTGCATCAAAACTACATCAAGTACTCAAGAGGAGTCTAGCTCATTGGATCAAGGTTTTGAATCAAGTCAAGGAGTAGAAGACCTTCAAGTGAAGACCTTCAAGAGAAGACTTGTGTTTAGGTTTGTTTATAATAAGATTTTATTTTTAGATAAAATGTAAAGGATATATTAGTTGGTGGATTGCTCAAGTTCATATACACTCACACACACGATTTATATGTGTTTTCATGAAAGAGTTTTTGTTTTAGAAAAATACCGTTTTGATTTTTAAACTTCAAAGTATACATGTGTTTTTATCAAAACTTTATTTAAGAGCTTAATGTCAAAAACATAGATATTTCATCATTTATGTGTAGTGGATCATATCCATACACACTAACCTTTAAAAGTGTTTAGAATATCTTACTTTATATTTGGAGTAGTTTTGGAAAAATCGGTTTTCAATTTGGAAAAATCATTTTGGAAAAATACAGATTTTTGTTTAAGGCAAATCTTCCATATTACAAAATAGTTCAAAATATTGTAACATGTTTTGATTTTTACTCAAACATGTTTGTATATCAAAGTATAATACTGAACTTATTTTTGTAGATTTTTAGAGAATTTATGAGATTTTATTGAAGGTAAAATGACATGTTTTAAATCCCTAGAATGTGCTGGACTGGCCTTCTGCCGATCGACCGGCCGGTCGACCAGTCCAAAAGTCGGTCGACCGATGTGCACAAACGTGCACAACCTAGGGGCGGTCGACCGCACGGTCGACCGCTAGAGAGCCTTTGCTCTTTGAAAATGGCCCGGTCGACCGGGCGGTCACGGTTGGGTCATTTGCCAGGCAACGGTCGACCGGTCGGTCGATCGCTGGATCAACGGTCAGAAATCTGACCGTTAGCCGGTCGACCGGGCGGTCGACGGCCAGCAGTCCAGATTGCTGATTTGGACCCCAACGGCTAGTTTTTGTTAGCCTATATATTGGGGATCCCTTGAACTGTTTTCTACAAGATTTCAAGAGAGTTTTTTGGCTAGTTTTTCCTACTTATATTAGTGGTTTTATCTGAAAATCACCTAGAGGGGGGGTGAATAGGTGATTTTGCTAATCAATGGACAAATTAAAAATTAAGATGTAACAATCACCCAACAAGATTCACAAGATGAATTAAAGCAAGTAAATATAGCAATGATGATGATAAGCAAGTAATAAGTGCAAGTAAAGTAAAGTAAGGAGTGCAAGAATGTAAACCAAACACAAACACAAGGATATGTTATCGAGGTTCGAGCACCCAGCTCTACTCCCCGCCTTCCCCAGAAGGATTCTAGCTACTTCCACTATCACAAAGAAATCACAATTACACCGGAGTACCCAACTGCACAATCTCAAGTACAAGCAATTTCTGAGTAGTCAAAAGACCACAAACTCTCTCTTTCAAAAGTCTCTTCCCTTACAAAAGGTCCTTAGAGAACAATGAGTAGGAATGAAGCTCTTGTGTGCAAGGAGAAAAGAAAATGAAATCAGAGAATTCTTTTGAAAAACACTTCAGAAAATGAGAGAATTTCAGCACAAAAATCAAGATCTTTTGAAAGCCTTAAACTTGGAAACTTTTGGAATTTTTCTCTTGTAATTAATTGTTGTAAACAATCTCTCCCCAAACACCCCTATTTATAGGAGAGGGCTAGGGTTTAGGGATAAAACATAATTAGGATTAATCAGAGAGTATTAAGTTTGAAATATATCCCTTAAACTAATTTTAAACACAAAAAGACAAAATTTAAAACAGCCCAGAAAATAGCCGTTTACTGTTCAACGGCTACTCCGGTCGACCGGTCGGTCGACCGCCTATTAAAAAATAGAGCCGTTACAGGCATACGGTCGACCGCCCGGTCGACCTAACAAACCCGAGAGCAAAGCTACTACAGTCAGGTTGACCGCCCGGTCGACCGGCAAACATGCACACTGATACGTGCATCTGCCAGAAACACGGTCGACTTGTCCGGTCGACCGGACAAGACTGACACAGGCACGGTCGACTGGTGCGGTCGACCGGCTCAGGTCAAAAGTTAAGTTTAAAACACAATTTTGAAAAGACTTTGATTTTTATGAAAAATATCTTTAAATAGTACTAAGTATAAAACATAAAATTGATTTGTAGGCAGAGGATTTTGTATCAAAATATTTTTGTACATTTTATAGAAAATCATCTTAGAAACAATATGTGCGCAAAAACGTGTGTGATTGAGCTTCAAACCTATCCATCATTCTTTAACAAAATTCTAAACCTATAAAACTAAAAAAATCTTGTTGAGCAATCTTCAAGTCTTGAGCCATGCTATGCCTTGCTAGAACCCCTTCTTCTATGTTCCTTCCTTGATATGCAATATGCCTTCTTTGCTTCATGAAACTTAGAAGTTGTTGCAATAGCTAAGCAATGGCCTCCAAATATGGTACTAACCTGAAACTTATCTTAAACAAACTCATTAGTACCAAATAGCACTAATTTGGTTTGTCATCATCAAAACTCAATAAATGGAGAGTGTAACCTTTTGGGCCAACAATCTCCCCCTTTTTGATGATGACAAAACAAATAGGCTACAAGATAAAAATATAGGGGAGGAGAAAACTCCCCCTCAAATTATGCTATGTAAAGAAAACATTTAAACTCAAAAAACAAGAATTCATTGAAAACATAAAAACATATATGCTCTTGATACCAATTTAAACCAATTGAAACAATAATGAAAATCACATGTTATTTTCTTGATACTAACAAAACACAAGAATTCTCAAAACGCATGAAAACAAAACAAGACAACAAAAACATGACAACAAAAACATATATAAACTCATATGGAACCAAGACCATATAAATTTATTTTTATCATGCACTAACTTATTCTCCCCCTTTTTGTCATATATCAAAAAGGGTTAGGAATCACATATTTAATCAATAATACAAACATTAAGTTCTCCACAAATAAACGAAAATCTAGCAAAATCAAGAGGTTTAGTGAAAATATCGGCTAGTTGCAAATCCGTAGAAATATAATCAATATCTATATCTCCTTTCTCAAAATGATCTCTAAGAAAGTGATATCTAATCTCAATGTGCTTGGTCTTACTATGTTGATTTGCATTCTTAGTCATGTGTATAGTACTAGTATTATCACAAAATATTTTTATATGATCAAAATGCAAATCAAAATCAAGGAGAGTATGTTTCATTCAAAGGACTTGTGCACAACAAGCCCCCGCGGCAACATACTCCGCCTCGGCGGTTGAGAGTGCTACGAAATTTTGTTTCCTAGAGGACCATGAAACAAGACAATTACCAAGAAATTGACATGTCCCACTAGTACTCTTTCTATCTACTCTACAACCCGCATAGTCGGCATCCGAATAACTCGTCATTGAGAAATCTCCGGTTTTCGGATACCATAGACCCATCCCAATAGTGCCCTTAATATAACGAATAATGCGTTTTACCGCAATAAGATGGGACTCTTTAGGACACGATTGAAATCTAGCATAAAGACACACACTAAACATGATATCCGGCCTACTTGCCATTAAATATAAAAGACTTCCTATCATGCTTCTATATAATTTAATATCAACATCTTTACCTTGGTCATCTTTATCAAGCTTGGTTGTAGTTGCCATGGGAGTGTTGCAAGTCTTTGAGCCTTCAAGTCCAAACTTCTTTACGAGTTCCTTTGCGTACTTGGCTTGACTTATGAACGTCCCGTTTTGCAATTGCTTGATTTGGAGTCCAAGGAAGAAATTGAGCTCACCCATTGAAGACATTTCAAATTCAAGTTGCATGACCTTTTCAAAATCCTTGCATAAAAGCTCATTAGTAGAATAAAAAATTATATCATCTACATAAATTTGCACAATTAATATATCATTATCAACATGCTTAGTAAATAGAGTTGTGTCTACTTTGCCCTTTACAAAATCATTTGAAATTAGAAAACTAGAAAGCCTTTCATACCAAGCTCTAGGAGCTTGTTTCAATCCATATAAAGCATTATCAAGTTTAAAAATAAAATCGGGATGAACATGCAACAAAACCGGGAGGTTGAGAAACATAAACTTCTTCATTAATAAAACCATTCAAAAATGCACTTTTCACATCCATTTGAAAAAGTTTAAAATTTTTGAAAGATGCAAAAGCTAGTGTCATCCGTATGGCTTCAAGCCGTGCTACGGGTGCAAAGGTCTCCTCAAAGTCAATTCCCTCAACTTGAGTGTAACCTTGGGCCACTAACCTAACTTTATTCCTAATGACATTTCCGGACTCATCCATCTTGTTTCTAAAGATCCATTTAGTACCAATTATTGGTCTATCGTGGGGCTTAGGAACAAGGTGCCAAACTTGGTTGCGCTCAAATTGATTGAGTTCCTCTTGCATGGCAAGCAACCAATATGGGTCCGTCTCGGCTTCGAGAATGCCTTTGGGTTCAAAATGAGAAATGAAAGCAAAGTTACCACATAGGTCATGGAGTTTGGAGCGCGTTGTGACTCCTTTAAATGCATCACCCAAGATGAGCTCCTTAGGATGATTTGTAGCGTATCTCCAAGCTTTAGGAAGCGGTTGAGAGCTTTCCTCTTTATCCTCTTGAACATCACCAATTGATTCTTGCTTTTCTTCTTGAGCGGGTGAGTCCTTCAAGGATAGTTTCTCCATGTTTTCACCTAATGGTTCAATCTCTACAACATTCTCAACAAACACATTAGATTCTTCAAATTTAACATGCATGATTTCTTCAATAGTATGTGAAGATCTATTAAATACTCTATATGCTTTGCTAGTAGAAGAATATCCAACAAAGATAGCTTCATAAGCCTTAGCATCAAATTTACCCAAATTCTCCTTAGTATTTAAAACAAAACACTTGCATCCAAAAACTTTAAAATATGCAACATTAGGTTTTCTAGAATGATACATTTCAAAAGATGTTTTGGAAGAATTCTTACACACATAAATACGATTTGAAATATAGCATGCGGTGTTTACGGTCTCGGCCCATAAATATTGAGGGTGGTCATATTCACTTATCATTGTCCTAACCATCTCTTGAAGTGTTCTATTTTTCCTTTCTACTACTCCATTTTGTTGTGGAGTCCTAGGACAAGACATTTCATGCTTGATTCCCTTTTCATCACAATAAGTCATGAAGAGTTGGTTAACAAACTCATCACCTCTATCACTCCTTATTCTCAAAATCGAAAAGCCTTTTTCTTTTTCAACCCTTTTTCGAAAAATTTTGAAATGAGAAAAAGTTTGATCTTTATTTTGTAAGAAGAAAACCCAAGTGAAACGGGAAAAATCATCAACTAAAACAAATGCAAATCTACTACCATTTAAACTTTTAGTTTGTGTTGGTCCAAAAAGATCCATATGAATTAGTTCTAAGGGCCTAGTAGTCATGATATCCTTAATTGGTTTGAAGGAAGACTTGGTTTGTTTCCCAAGTTGGCACGCACCACAAATGCGGTCTTTCTCAAACTTCAAGTAAGGTATACCCTTTACTAAATCCTTAGAATTAATTCTAGCAAGATGGTCAAAAGATGCATGTCCTAATCTTCTATGCCAAAGCCAAGAATTTTCATTAAAAGCATTCAAGCATTTAGTAGAACAATCTAAATTAAGCATGTCAATGATATAAACATTATTGTCACGAAAACCGGTAAGAATACAAACATCGAATTTAACATCAAAAATCTTGCAAGAAGAATCATCAAAAACAACTTTAAGTCCACGGTCACAAAGTTGACTAATGCTAAGCAAATTATGTTTTAAACCATCTACTAAAACAACATTTTCTATAATAGGAGATGCACCAATTTGAATGTTACCTATACCGATGATAGTTCCTTTGGAGTCATCCCCGAAGGTGACGGTGCCACCTTCCATATACCTTGATAGGGTTGTGAAGTTATTGATGTCCCATGTCATGTGTCTTGAACAACCACTATCAAGGTACCACCGCTCCCTACGTCTTGGAGCCTTGGTGTGTACCTACATCAAATAATTTAGGACTTGATTTTGGTACCCACATTTTCTTGGGTCCTAAAGGGTTAGTTTCATTAACCCAAACAAGATTATTTGATCTATTAACTTGGTCATAACAAAATTTAGCCAAATGCCCATTCTTACCACAATATGTGCATCTATACACTCTACCATATTTAAAAGCATAGTAAGTGTGTGATTTGTGAGCATGGGAATTGTGAGCATGAAAAGATCTAGCATGAGAAGTGTTATGTGTAGTGTGAGCATGAGTAGACTTAACATGTGAATCTTTAGCATGAGGGGTGTGCTTTTTAGAAAATTTTCTTCAAGTTTCTTAGTGTTAAAAGTACAATCTTTCAAAAACTTTTTCAAAATCAACCATTTTAGTTTTTAAAGAGGAAATTTCTTTTTCATCAACAATAGGAGATTTTCCCTTACAAGAAACCTTGTAGGCATTAAACTCATTTTGAATAGAAATAAGATTAGAAGAAATATCATCCTTTTCTTTAGAAACCATAGCAAGTTGATTTTTGAGAAAAGCAACTTCCTTTTGCAATTTTAAGCATTCAAGTTTCTTGTTATCATAAGTTTCGGAAAGTTCAACAAAAGCATGTACAAGAACTTCCTTACTTAATTCATCATCTTCATCATCAAGAGATTGAGAGGTTACCTTTGGAGTGTTTGCCATGAAACACATGTTTGCCGTATCCACCTCTTCTTCGGACTCGCTTTCTGAATCCCACGTTGCCTTGTATGCTTTCTTTTCCTCCGGCTTCTTTGGCTTGAAGGAGGAAGTCATCTTCTTCTTGAACTCCGGGCAATCCGCCATGATATGTCCGGGTTTGCGGCAATTGTAGCAAATGATCCTTCTCTCCTCTTTGCCTTCAAATTTTCTCTGGAAGTTGAGCTTGTTCTTCCGGTACAACCTCTTGACGTTCCGCACAAGTAGAGTTAGCTCCTCATCTTCTTCTTCGTCTTCTTCATCGTCATCATTGGTGGATGAAGTCTTGAAGGCTATGGATTTCTTCTTTGAAGTAGTGGCCTCTTCTCTTGCCTTCTTCTCCATCTCATGGGTCTTTAGGTTCCCAGTGAGACTAATGAGGTCCATCTCGTCCTTGTCGTTCAATTCTTTTAAGGTAGTGGCCTTTATCTCCCATGAAGACGGAAGAGCCCGAATCACTTTCCGCACCTTTTGATCGTTGGAGATGTCATCACCTAAGGAAGAAAGACCATTAGTGATTTTAGTAAATCTTGTAATCATACTATCAATAGACTCATCATCAATCATTTTAAATGACTCATATTGGGACCTCAAGAGATCTATCTTAGCTCTCTTGACTTGTGAAGTCCCTTCGTGTGTGACCATAAATGTTGCCAAATCTCATAGGCGGATTGGCAATGAATTACCCGTGTAAGGTCATCCTCATTCAAGGCGGTTAATAGGGAGTTTTGGGCCTTGGAGTTAGCCTCATATTCTCTAAAGTTGAAGTCGGTCCAAGTGCTCTCATCACTATCGGGTGCTACATAGGGTTTGGTCAAGGACTTGGCCACTAAGCTACCCAAAGATTGCAAAAATATTGTCATCCTAACCTTCCAAATAGGGAAATTAAGTCCATCAAATTTTGGAGGGGTTTTAATGTTATCGGCCATGTTTACTAGTGTATGAATGTATGAATGAAAATGTTGATTAGCAAATTTTAAGGATCTCTCTATGGATGTTAAGCTAAACCTAGAGTCCAAGCTCTGATACCAATTGAAAATCACCTAGAGGGGGGTGAATAGGTGATTTTGCTAATCAATGGACAAATTAAAAATTAAGATACAACAATCACCCAACAAGATTCACAAGATGAATGAAAGCAAGTAAATATAGCAATGATGATGATAAGCAAGTAATAAGTGCAAGTAAAGTAAAGTAAGGAGTGCAAGAATGTAAACCAAACGCAAACACAAGGATATGTTATCGAGGTTCGAGCACCCAGCTCTACTCCCCGCCTTCCCCAGAAGGATTCTAGCTACTTCCACTATCACAAAGAAATCACTATTACACCGGAGTACCCAACTCCACAATCTCAAGTACAAGCAATTTCTGAGTAGTCAAAAGACCACAAACTCTCTCTTTCAAAAGTTTCTTCCCTTACAAAAGGTCCTCAGAGAACAATGAGTAGGAATGAAGCTCTTGTGTGCAAGGAGAAAAGAAAATGAAATCAGAGAATTCTTTTGAAAAACACTTCAGAAAATGAGAGAATTTCAGCACAAAAACCAAGATCTTTTGAAAGCCTTAAACTTGGAAACTTTTGGAATTTTTCTCTTGTAATTAATTGTTGTAAACAATCTCTCCCCAAACACCCCTATTTATAGGAGAGGGCTAGGGTTTAGGGATAAAACATAATTAGGATTAATCAGAGAGTATTAAGTTTGAAATATATTCCTTAAACTAATTTTAAACACAAAAAGACAAAATTTAAAACAGCCCAGAAAATAGCCGTTTACTGTTCAACGGCTAGTCCGGTCGACCGGTCGGTCGACCGCCTATTCAAAAATAGAGCCGTTACAGGCATACGGTCGACCGCCCAGTCGACCCAACAAACCCGAGAGCAAAGCTACTACAATCAGGTCGACCGCCCGGTCGACCGGCAAACATGCACACTGATACGTGCATCTGCCAGAACCACGGTCGACTTGTCCGGTCGACTGGACAAGACTGACACAGGCACGGTCGACTGGTGCGGTCGACCGGCTCAGGTCAAAAGTTAAGTTTAAAACACAATTTTGAAAAGACTTTGATTTTTATGAAAAATATCTTTAAATAGTACTAAGTATAAAACATAAAAATTGATTTGTAGGCAGAGGATTTTGTATCAAAATATTTTTGTACATTTTATAGAAAATCATCTTAGAAACAATATGTGCGCAAAAACGTGTGTGATTGAGCTTCAAACCTATCCATCATTCTTTAACAAAATTCTAAACCTATAAAACTAAAAACAAATCTTGTTGAGCAATCTTCAAGTCTTGAGCCATGCTATGCCTTGCTAGAGCCCCTTCTTCTATATTCCTTCCTTGATATGCAATATGCCTTCTTTGCTTCATGAAACTTAGAAGTTGTTGCAATAGCTAAGCAATGGCCTCCAAATATGGTACTAACCTGAAACTTATCTTAAACAAACTCATTAGTACCAAATAGCACTAATTTGGTTTGTCATCATCAAAACTCAATAAATGGAGAGTGTAACCTTTTGGGCCAACATTATCCACATGTTTTAGTGCCAATATTTTCAAGACAAAAGTAGAGTTTATCAAGAGTTTTCAAAAGTGATTTCTTGAGTTTTTCACCACCAATTCAATCCTTGTTTTTCTCATACATACTTGAGCTTTCCATTTCTAAATCCATTCTATAGGAGAGTTGTTGTGAGAGTTATTTTAGGTGAACAAAGTGTTTAGATCACCAAGTGTTCTACATTGTACTTTGAGGAGGCGGACTTGCGGGTTCGCGTTGTTTCGAGTTCTAGTGAGAGCTCGGTGTAGAGGTACGACCTCGGCAAGCTTGCGTGCTTGCGTTTGTTTGTTCTTGCGGGAACAAGAGAGAGACTAAAGAGTCCAAAGGAGTTCTAGTGTGAACTCGCTTGTAGGTGTTGCGGCACCGAGTGATTCTGTGGGATCGTTTTTAGTGGAAATCCTTCATAGTGTTGAAGGCGGGAACGTAGAGCAAGGGTGCTCGAACCTCGAAATAATTCTCTCGTGTTTGCGATTGCTCTCTCTATCTCTCACTTGTGTTTATATTTTGCATGCTCTTATTGTTCATATTCATTACTTGCTTGATATACTTGTGCCATATTGTTATATGCTTGGGGATTGTTTGCTCACACTTGTATTCAACCAAGAGAGCCAAAGCGGCATCTCAACTCTTACCTAGAGGAATCTTGAGGAGTTAGTCCAGAGCCCTTCACGGAAAATTCAGCTACACTCTTGTGTTATACTTAGTGTGTTGTGCATAATAGTTTTTAGTTTGCATTAATAGTTTTAATTCCACATTAAATCATCATTAGATTAGCTAGTCACCTATTCACCCCCCCTCTAGGTGATTATAATGACTATATAGGAATTCATCCTAAAATAATGAACACCAAGAGATGTCGGAGGAGAATTAATGGAAATCAATTGTGATCAAAACTCAAAAAAATGTTCAGAATTCTCAAAATAAAAACAATTGATTAAAAAAAGAACTTTGATTGCAGGGAACGAAAATAGTGCAGCTCAAAATACAACAAAAAGACTAGGCAAAATTCGGCCAAAATAACATGCAGCCAAAACCCTAGGATCTACATGGATATTTATAGCGTAGGGTTTGATTATTTTACATAAAGATCCACCACAAATACAACTTTGCATAGAAAAGAGAACAACAATTTACAAATTAGAATTTCAGTAATAATTTGTATTTAAATCCCAGAACTTTTGTGGAACTGCTTCTCAGCTCCTACTGAACTCCAACTTCTATGATTTAGTTGTAACTTTCTTGCATGTGATCTTCAAGAGTTGTAGAATAGTCCTGACAACATCAAGTATTCCATTAAAGCTCTTTTTGACTTGGCCACTCTTCCAAAATACTAAACTGCAGTGTTTTCTCCTTTTGGTAAACATTTACTACAAAACTGCTAAAAATACCCAAGTAACATTATTAATATATAAATAATAGATAAATGGGAGCAATAAAATATATTAATTTGTGGCAATCGTGTATCACCATCCGATCAACTATCCATCTTCTTCAGTGGTTGTTTCTCCGGTGCAGGTGACAAATCCCCCGCCAAAGTCGTCGAAGGATGTCGACATGACCCCTGAGGTGGATCCTGTGCACACCGATGATGACTCGTCGCCCCCATGTCGTGGATTCATATCCGACGATGATGGAGAAACCCTAGGGTTTTGATGATGGCGTCTCTCCCCAAACTCTCTACCAATGCATTCGATGCTGCTCTCGTGGACCTTCAATCTCCTTCTCGGACCTCCAGTAAGGTTTGTGGGTCATTGGGCTCAGGACTTAAATCCCATTCAACGGGGGCTTTGGGCCATCTGGCCTATTCGAAAAGTCACATTTTAATAGGGTAAATTTAGGGACTGGATCGTCGGGCCGATCATCGGACCCTTTAAATTCATCCCCATTGTTTCGTTCTGATGGTTTTATATGCCCAATGGACTGCGAGTGACCTCCTTCTTCTCCAACCAAAATGGGGAAGCTTCGGGGGAGCGACGGGGGGCCACCAGCTGAAGCGTCTTCACGTCTACAATCTCCACCAAGACCAATGATGGCTTGCACTCGTGATGAAGTGATCACCAAGGTGAGGGCGGCGTTAGCAAGGACACTGTCGATCTCAATGGCCACTGATTTGGATCCTGATACTCCAATCAAAGCCTTTGCTAAGCGAAAAGGTAACGATCTCTTGGACCCCATGAAGTGTTCTGGTGTTTCACGTTCCTCCTTCAAAGCTTTCAAACCCATCAAACTTGGCAAGAAGACAAAAGGTACTTGTTTTCCATCGAATTGAGGGGAAAGCTTAAATTTAATTTGAAAAGAGATTACAAGTAAAAATAGAAAACTAAAAGAACCCTTTTCTAGAGTTTCTAGGGAAGTCTGTCAATAAGAGTCTAGTCAGTGCGCGACCACTTTGTCCCTTTGATGATACGAGGATGAGTCTTCTGCAGGAATTCCTTCTCGCCTAGTTTCGAAGATTTCTTGAGGTTGAAAGATTAGGATATTAGACCCTGAGATTATCTTTAACGGATGAGAGAAAGTATTTTCTGACTTCTTGGAAGCTAGAGAGCAATTCTCTTCACGATGCGTGTGTGTCTTGTACACTCTTCATGCATCAGTGGTTATTCGCTAGTGGTTATTCATAATGGCTATTGGCCTGTTCTTCAGCTTGTTAGGGGCTATTTATAGACCTCTCAGGGGTAACCGTGTTGTGAATTGCTCCCACTGTGACACCATGCTTATTAAACTCTAATTTATTACTCTAAATTATTATTAATGAGATTAAAATAATAATTAGAGAGATAATTTAAATTATAGTGTGATGTGGATTCTGAAAGTTTTGGAGAAAATTTGGAAGTGGAAAAAAATAACTTGGAGATTTATGTATATGTAGACATATTGTGTATGTGTGAAAATTTTACGAATGTAAACTTTCTTGTATGAATACATGAATACATTATTTTACACAAAATTGTGTATGTAAACTTAGGTAATAAATTGGTTTCATAGGTACATTGTGTAATTACAAGAAAATATAACTAAAATACCAATGAAATACCATAATATTAAGTTCCAAATAGTATATTGATTAGGACTTAGTGGAAGGGGTAGGTATGCATGAGAGGGCGGATGGATGGCTAGGATTTTGTTTGATTGGTGGGTACATGTGGCTTGACGAGAGAAAAGGAGAGCCATTGATAAAGAGTAATAAAATTTAGATGAGGGGGTTTGCGTAAATTAGGAATAGATATTTTCTCATCTCTATTTCATTTCTCAGGATGAATCATGTTCCTCTCTACCACCCTCCCCAATCTCTCAAAACCCTAGAAAATTCTCTCTCAATTCTTCCCTTCCTATCCCTCTCTCTCTCTTACCCTCTTCGGATCGGAGTGGCGGCGGCCCACTCTAGCGCGCAGGCCGCACTCAGGCGAGTGGCGCTCGTGGGTGACGCACACGTGCCAGAGACGCGCGCGGCGGCGTGGGGAGGCTGGCGGCGCTGTTAGGCCGCTGAAGGGGTGCATCCCCTTGTCTCTTCTCTACCATACACTTTCTCTCTCTCCCTCTCTTGGTAAGTAAAAAACCCTAAGAGAACTTTAGCCTTCTCTCTCTTGATTCCTCCTAACTCAATTCTCTCTCTTGCTTTGTTGAAGGGTGGCCATGGCACCGGCGGAGGTTCGACGGCCATGAAGAGGAGAAAAATCTATATGAGGAAGTCTCTTACCCATCTCTTTTATAACAAAAATATTTTTGTAAAAATACGATTTTTATAATACTTATGAAGTGAAAGTCTCATGGTATGTTTGTAGATGATATGTGGGTGAAATCGAAGAGAGGGAATCCTTGATTTAAGTTTATAAATTGAAGTTATTTTTATTAAATTCCAATTCCCTTCATATAGATTATACTAATTGGGAGATAAAAATTAAAAAATTGTAAATTAATTTCGTTGGGGTGGCTAAGAATGCCATGACAATTTTTAATTATGTTAAAAAGTTCAAATTGGTCTTGTGCTTAGAAATCAAAATTTTTATGATTATATCATAATTGGTTTGTGTATGCGAAGACATGATACAAGTGATATTAATTTTCTTTGTGTGATTGGAAAAGTGGAATAATGGGTTATCAATTTATAGATAGGAGCAGATTTTAGTCCATTATTACAATTCGCCACTATTAATATTGAATTTATCGCTTAATAGATTGCTTATGAATAAATATCATTGAATCATGTAAAATTGTATTCTCTTCCTCTTTTATGAACGTTCAATTCTACTTCACATTTCACGACAAATTATAACAAATGGTATGGCATTGTTGAGATGTTTATCCATAAGTATACTTTTTCTTTGGATGTCTAATAGAAAAGGTATTGATGAATTGTAACGTGTGGACTGAGAATTCTAAATCAAGATCTTGGTAAAACATGATTTTATGTCTTATTAATGTCTCATGTATAATTCTTAATCAGTACTTTAGTTCTCTAAATTGATAGCCTTGCTCAGATGGGGGCCTAAGAGGAAAGTTTGGTGATATTCAAGCTAGCCGGTTGTATTAGCCTTGTTAACTCACTAATGGAAGTCATAGTAGTGTTGTTTAGCCATAGACGATAGTTCTTATGAATATTGGATGAGACAATAATCTAGTTTAATGATGGGTGATATACGAGAAAGTGGATTAGGCATTAAACTTTAGCTCTAGTTCATAAGTCGTCTTCATTTTTGCTTGCCATAACTGTGATATTAAATTGTTCTATGCAAATAAAGTTTTTCGATCTTGTTTGAGGTTTATAACTGAATAGTGTGGATGTCAATAGGTTATAAATAATCGAAGTTGATAAATGATCGGTAGGAAAATTATGTGTGGGTGTTGGGTCTAAGGGCATGACTCGGAGTTAACTAGATACACCTATTGTTTAGGTTTATGGAGGGCAAGTTTAGCAATAAACATGGTGTCTCATGTGATAATTGATTAAATTAATAATGTATAATGATTCGCGGTTGAAACCTGATGATGTGAATCGATACTCGGGAAAAAAATTGAAATATGATGGTAAATCATAATAAGAGTTCAATTGAAAATTGAACCTATAGACAGAAAAGTTATATAATTTCATGAGGGCATACGTGATCAATTCTTACAAATGAAAATTGTTCTGAATTTAATCTATGGTGATTAATACTACGATAAGATTTGTGATCTAAATGATGCATATGCTTTGTTAATAATTGTGATGTTGAGTCATATGATAAGTATGATCATATGTATGGACAAAGAGACTCATATAACTAACTCCACCTATCTATGATAAAGCTTTTATCTTGTCGTTGTAAATTTTAGTAGTTTCTTAATTCCCTGAAGCTCACTTGAATTTTTCGACTAAAATGATCAAGAGTAATTTGTCGAAATTGGACCTTGCATTGATCTGTCATGTTGGATCGGCAGGTATTTTGGAAGTCTCGGAAACCAAAAAGGATTAGTACAACGTTGATAGAATTGATGCAGGAGATCTTATTGGGAAGAGAATAATGAGCTTTAGCCCCAAATCACATGCATGATAAAGCATATTTTTGATAAGAATCATAGTATAAGTCTTTTAATTTGTTCCAGAAACAAAGCGCATGTTGAGAAGGAATTACTTTTGACTGGATAAATGGTGTTCAGTCAGATGAAGATTGTCCGTGGAACTAATATCTAGGAATCGATGATTTTGTAGATTGATATATAAATAATATGCAAAGATTAAGAAGTCTTCCTGAAACTAAAAAAGTCGATAACAAATCTATGGGTAAATATTCTCAAGCTAGCATTAAACAATTTAACAGAAACTCGGGAACCAGATCAGTTTAATGCTCTTAATGAATTATTCAAAATTAGATTTATCTTAACTGTAAAGCCTCAGTACAAGATAATAGCGATGACAGTTTTGACTCTTCACCCCAAATCAGTTTAACAATAGTAACTTCAAGTAATTTAGCCCAAGTTCTAATCCCTTTCAAGACACTAAGATAAGATGAGAAATAAATATCTCTTAAGTAATAACCTACATGGTATCATATCTAATTGAATTTAGAGTGTCAGAACAATAATCTTGATTAGTTGCTCGAGTTTTATGAAAACACTTATGTAAATATTTTAACAGGTTAAATAAGAGATATTTTCTTACTTACATTTTTGATAATCTAATATCCTATCTTTCACTACCCAATAAAGTTGAAAACTCTTTTGACTTCCTTTTGTTTAATTTAATCATTTAAAGTTCTTTCTTCTGGGTTATTGTTTGAGCTTCTTTCAATGTACCTTCTATCATTGTGTCACTATTCATGTATTCATATGTTTCTTGCCTCTAGATATAAGTTGTATTTATCTTAATAAAGTGAACTCGGAATAGGAAAATAAAAGGAGAACCATGACTCTATCGTCGGGTCATTTGTAAAGTGTAATCGTGAGAAATAAATTTGAATACATTAAGAACTTAAATATGTATGTGTAGTATAAAATGTAATATTGAAGATCTATATTTGCACATAAAGCTTTGCGAGAAAAATTTCAGAAACTAATCGGTGACTAAAACTAAGTCAGTAATGAAATGTATAACATAGTCAAGGAATCTTTCGACTCTATGAGGAAACTGAAACGAGATAACACTAACAATAAAATCTTCCAACTTAGTTTATCACTTTATTTACCTATACATGTGTATGTGTGGTGATATTGTATAGCACATTGATATGTTAATGATTGTTGCTTGGATTCTATGAATATAATTGTGATACGGTATTGGAATATGTATATGCATATGTGAGCACTATTGTTGAAATTTCACTATTGGAGGAAGGGGTCGGGAGGGCGCCGATAGGAGGGGGAAGACGGTGTTACTGTGATACTTATATATTTTTATATCGGAGGAAGGGGTCACGCGGGAGCTGTAGGAGGGGAAGACGGTGTTACTGTGATACTTATATATTTTTATATCAGAGAAAGGGGCCGGGCGGGAGCCGATAGGAGGGGGAAGATGGTGTTACTGTGATACTTATATATTTATATATCAGAGGAAGGGGTCGGGCGGGAGCCGGTAAAAGAAGGAAGACGGTGTTACTGTGATACCTATATATATTAGATATTGAAGAAAGACGTCGGGCCGGAGCCAGTAGGAGGGATAAGATAGGGAATCTAACATTTAACTTATGATCTGTAATGTATATGGATGATATATAATGTGTGACTGTTGTAAAGTCTGATATGATTATTTGATGTACAAGTGTTTACGGTGACATAAGTATTTCTGGATGGATAAATTATAGTCATGATTTCATTATTATGTGTGGTGTACTACCTTGTGTGGTATATGTGCATGTGTGTGTGATACATGTGGGGTGTACATAAGATGAATCGACCTATAACCGTCCCAATTAATTTATGGAACCTTAAAACACCAGTTTTGCTCACCATGGTTATACAGTAGTATCAATTTCAAGTTAGTGCCTCATTCAGATTCTTCTTTACTATTTGATGTAATCATGTTCATGTTATTATTTTGTATATTATTCCTTGAGTTCTCCGTTGACTCTACTTACTGAGATGTCGAGCTCACTCCCCCCATAAACTGATCTTGTAGGTTGCGTTGAGCCAAGAGCTCGGTTTAAGCTGCTAGGAAACTTTGCTTGGAATTCATTTTAGGATACACCCATTTTCTTTTCATGTAATTTAATCATGTTGAATTCCTTTAATATTGGTGTTGATATATAGTACGTGTGAGATGTGGGATATATAGTCAATCTTGTATATATATGTTTAGATATATGAAAATAGTTTCATTTTGACTTGACACCAGAGATAGTTTTTATTAGTTAGTAATATCGAGATATGTATTCTCAAAAATGTATTAATGTTTTAATTGTGATGATCATGATAACTTAGAATTTTATATTTTTTGGATGACGAGAGGGGCACTCTCAAGCTTGTTATTGTGTTTATATATAAGTAGACGATGTCAAGCTGAAATATTACTATGACTGCATGGGTGATTGCTGAGTTTCATTTGTATGTTTGAGTTGAGAATAAGTAGGCTGTTGTTGGCCAAAATTATTGTGATTTGTATTGTATTTCAGATCCGACCAATATTTACAAAGGAGGTGCTGTCGAAATTTTCAAGGATTTGAAAATGATTATGATAATCGGTCGGTTTAAAAGAATATTTATGCTAATTGAGAATATTAAAAATCTAGAACCGTTACGTCCATGACCAATCACTGGGGTGGCGCAGCGTAAACAATACAAGATGGACGAGAAGAAAAAGAGAAGATATTCCAAAGTATAGAAAGCCAACATATAATTTAACGTGGTTCCACCGATCAAAAGAGTGCATCCATGAGAGAAGAGGGAATTAAACTTTGGAGAAGTATAATAAAAAATACTTACACCTCTTGCTAAAAAGATTACAAGTCCTTTGATGGCCGCCTAGAATAACGAATCCTTATGGCTAAAACTTCTAACATGAATCTCTCTTGAATTGAATACATTAGAGGCCACCCCCAAGGGGTTATTTCTAAACCATAGAACCCTCCTAGTCCTATACAAATTCCATCAATACGAATGATCATCACCTCAGAAAAAACAATACGAATGATCATCACCTCAGAAAAAAGAAAACTCGAATCCAATTTAAAACTGAAAACAGATCCACAAAAGAAAACTGCTAGAATCGATATTAGTCAACTCTGAGTCGACTAATCATGTCTATTAGTCGACTATACAGAAGTATAAGTCGACTAATCTGAAAAAATTGAGAACCTTACTTTCTATTTGCAAGATCGGTTGACTATATCAATGTATAAGTCGACTAATTCATATCATAAGTCGACTATACAAAGTATAAGTTGAATTATACTATGCATAACTCCTTGTGCACGTCCGTTCTTTGATCTCCAAACCTTTATCTACTTTCACAACATATTCTAGTCACAATCCTAATAATCTCCCCTTGACTTAAATATGTCCAACTCTGAGAATAACCACCATGCTCCATGTGCTCAAATCAATGCACAATTGAACAACTCTTGTCTTCATCTCCATCTTACTCCCTCTTCTCCATAACTCCCTTATAGAGTTCACAACTTGTTAGGTCAAACAAGTTCAGGCCCAATCTGAACTTGAATAGCCAATGATCTCCTTGATCCAAACGGGATTTATGAGAATTTTCTCCACCATAGGAGTAACGATCTAGACTTTCTTATTGTGTGTCGGCACTGCCTAGTCCCAATGTTCTTTCGGGTAAAACTGAACATTCAAGCTTGAAACCATCAAAGTCTTTGATTATTCCACAACCTCCGATCTTGCAGCCGAGGATAACTGCAATCCACCAACTGTAACCTTTAAATTTCGTAACATGTAAACATTGCCGACATGTTTGGCCTAAAACTTCACATGGGCTTCTTTGGAAACTTCCATAAGATCATTTTCAGAACTGAAATTGAACCCTTCTCTATGTAGGGCTCCAAGAGAGAAGAGATTGTACCTTGATTCGGAAACATAACGAATGTCTTGAAGAGTAGTGATGCATCCATCATGGGAACGAAACTGGATTGTTCCTTCGCTAATCACCTTGCTCGTAGCAGAATTCCCCATGAAGACCTCTCCCTCTTGAACCGAAGTGTATGAGAACATCTTCCTATTGAAACTGATATGCTATGAACATCAGAGTCAATAATCTATCTATCTTTGTTACTGATCGATCTGTCTGTAACAGATAGAATATCATACTTTTCTTCATCCCCTCCAGCTGGTTCAGTGACATTAGCATCTGGTTGTTTCTTCTTTCGAGTCCAACAATTAGATCTAATATGCCACTTCTTGTGACACCAGTTGCACACCAAATTCTTGCATATTAGGTTACCCATGGAACTTTCATTTTTACTCTTCTCCTTTGAAGTAAGTTTGCCCGAAATCATCACATTAAGACTCGTCTGTCAACTGGTTGTCAATTTTGTCCTTGTTGAGCAGATGCTCCTTGACCTCATTAATCTTGATAGTTGATTTGCCTCCATAGATGATAGCTTTTTTAAAGCTCTTATATGAAGAAGGTAAATAATACAGTAATAAAAGTGCTTGATCCTCATCTTCTATCTTAGCCTCTATCTTATCTAATCATTGATAATAGAAAAAATTTTGTAATGTGAAACTTGATAGGTGTACCTCATGCATGCGGAGAAGAAAGATACGCTACTTAAGAATCAGCCAATTCGCCAACTACTTCTTCAAATAATGGTCCTGAAGTTGCTCCCACAACGAGGATGTTGTTTTCTTCGAAGAAAATTCATCCAACACTTCATCCGTCAAGCAAAGTTGAATAGCTATCAAGGCTTTCTAATCCAACTCCTGCCAAGTTTCTTCCTTCACGTCTTGAGGGTTTTTCTCCCTCCCGAGTAGTGCTTTCTTCAACCTTCTCTGGGTCAAGATGGCGTTCATCCTAATCCGTCACCTGCTGAAATTGATGGCACTATCAAACTTCTGAATATCGAACTTGATTGCAAATATCTTCACGTTGAACTTGCTCTGATATCAATTATTGCAAATTACCCCCACGACCAATCGCTGGGGAAGTGCAGCGGAAGCAACACAAGATCAATGAGCAACGAGAAGAAAAAGAGAAGAAGATATTTTGAAGTATAGAAAACTAACACACAATTTAACGTGGTTCCATTGATCAAACATATCGTGTGTACGTCCACGGGAGAAGAGAAAACTTTATTAAACTTTGGGAAAATACAATAAGAAATACTTACATCCTTACTTAGAAGATTACAAGCTCTTTGATGGTTGCCTAGAATAGCGAACCTTATGGCTAAAACTTCAAATATGAATCTCTCTTGAACTGAATACATTGAAGGCCACCCCAAGGGGTTATTTATAGACCCTAGGACCCTCCTAGTCCTATATGAACTCCATCAATACGAATGATCAGCGTCTTAGAAGAAAAGAAACTCGAATCTAACTTAAAATTGGAAATAAATCCAGAAAAGAAAACAGCCAGAACTGATATTAGTCGACTGTAAGTCGACTAATCATGTCTATTAGTCGACTAATCTGACAAAAAACCGAGAACCTTACTTTCTGTTTACAAGACAAGTAGACTATACCAATGTATAAGTCGATTAATTCTTATCATGACTATACAAAGTATAAGTTGACTTATACTATGGGCATCTCCTTGTGCACATCCGTTCTTTGATCTCTGAAGTTTCGTTTACCTTCAGACATATTCCACTCACAATCCTAACAAATCGCTCCCCCTAAAAATCAGCACTGCCTGATTAAACAACCTTTGAAGCCTTAGCGTGACGCTAAAACAAGCTCTGCACGAGCTTAGATAACTTTATGCAAAGCTATGACAGCCGTTCTGACTTGTTAGAGGGGCAAGACCCTGTAAAATATCTTCACTTAATAGGGACATAGTTGGTTATAACCGCCCACTTAAAGTGGGCATTAATCCCACTAAAATAGTTGGGGGGGTTAGTCCACTAATCCCACTCAGGGAATTGAAACGGTCAAAATGACCTGGAGCCTAGCCTGCCGTGAGGCTGAAGCTCCAAGCGGAGCTAGCCCACTGCGAGGCTAACGCTCCAAGCGGAGCTCGCCTACTGAGAGGCTAAGCGGAGCTAGCCTGCTGCGAGATTGACTCCAAGCTTAATGAAGCTAAAGATCTGATGGAGCTAGCCTACTACGAGGCTAAACTCCAAGCTTCTTAGTGAAGCTAGCCTGCAGCGAGGCTAAGCTCCAATACTTCTGCGCGAAGTTAGCCAGTTTGGCTTAAGTAAACCAATTTGGCTAAGTCTGAACTGTCTATTCAACTGTCTATGACCTGTCTTTTGAAAGTGTCGACAAGTTAGACATCGTACAGATCAGTTGAAGAGCTATCTGAGATTTTGTCTTTTAGAAGTGTCAGCAGTATTCGCTTTGTCAATTTTCCTCTTCTACAAATTCTCTCTGATACATCAGTTAATCTGGAGGATTTGAATGAAGATGAAATTAGATTGGTAGTTTTTGAGGATTCTCAACCCCCATCAGGAGTTTTTTGATCTCTGTATTGATTTTTTGTTTTTGTTTTTGAATTCTTTTTTCTTTTTTTTTGTAATTGACTAGCAATAAAAAACAACATTTGAGTTATTGCTTTCAATTGTTATCATACTCTCATAGATTTTATTCTATACAACTAGTAAAGTTTCTAAAATTATTGTGACTTTGGTTCCAAAAATATATTAGTGAATATTTCCACTCTTTTTTTCTCCTCTTTTTTGGCAAGTTTTTTCTTTTCTTTAAACAATTCTCTACCTTCTTTTTATCCAAATTTAATTTTCTTTTCTTTATATGTTATTCTATTATTTCTCTGCTCTATATATTTTTTGTACCATTTTGTGTATTCTTTGTTTTCTCTTATCTCTCATTTTTTTCATTTATCTTTTATAAATTCTATTAAAAATTTTAAAAATTATTTCTTTAATTTTTATGTAATTGTTTTATTTTACTATTTAATTTTTTGTTTAATTTAATTCCGTAAAATTTTCCTTTCTTTATTTTGATGTTTTTTGACTTCATTTTATGCCTTAATTTTCTTTTCTTCACAATTATTTTCTTTTATTTTTTCCAAAATTTTCTTTTTTCTCATTTTCTTCTACTTTTTGTTCTCTCATTTCTTTCATTCCCAATTTTTATTTTTACTTCTCATGGTTCTTTCTCTTATTTTATTTTTTTCTATTCTTTAAATTAATTTTTCCTTCAAAATTTCTTATATTCTTATGGTTTTTGGATATGTTCACCTTTTGATTCAACTCTTCCTTTTTTCAGTTTTTTCTTTCTTTAATTGATTCCTTTTTTCTTTATCTCCACTTTTTATTTTCTTTTTCTCATTCTTTTTCTTTACTTTCCAAATTTTCCTTTTTCTTTTGTCCTTTTTGATTTAGTTCACTTTCCCTTGTTTTTTTAATACTAACTATTTGTTTCTTATTCCTTATTTTGGTTTCCTAGACCTTTTTTTTCATTTCTCTAATTCTTTCTTTTTTTATTTCTATTTATTTTTGCATTTTTTAACTTTTCTTCCATTTTTTGCTTGTTTTATGGTTTTATGTTCAACAATTTCATATTTTTTTCTTTTTTCTTTTTTATTTTAACTTTATTTTCCTCATCGTTTCTTTTAGTTTTCTAGATTCCTTTTCCTTTTATTTACTCTTTAGTTTCCATCTAGATTTTTTATTTTTTATTATTTTTATTTTTTATTTTTTTCCATAATGTTTATTTTTTTATTCCAATTCTGCTCTACATTTTTTATAATTGTTCTTTGTTCTTTTTGTTCATATTATTTCTTTTAATTTATTTTTAGTTTAGTTTTCATTTTATTCTAGAGTTTTCCTTTTCTTTTGAATTTTTTCTTTATTTTTCAAATATTATTCTATTTTAAATTATTTTTTATTTAAATTTAAAATATTTTATTTTGTTTCTCCCTTATTCATTAAGGTCTCCAAGGATTTTATTTTCTTTTTTATTTTTGTTCTTAATTTTTTAGTTTTTTTATTCTGATTCTTTTTTTTTCTAATTCCTTTCTTTAATTTCTTTCCTTTTAAAGACTTTTCATCTTTTTCTTTTTCTTTTTTTTCTTTTTTTTCAATTGAAAACTAATTTCTTCTTATTCAACTTTTCTCTATTTTTGTTGAGAATACATATATCTTATGTTGCATTGATAATTATAAAATTTAGTAATACAAATAAAAATATAAAATAGATCTCCACATCAGGTTCGTGGTTGCTTAAAAAAAGAACATTTAACATGGTTGGCACGTGCACTTTTCTAGTATATATAAAGTCCATCATATTAGCATAACAAAATAATAACTTAATCGAACCACAAACATATTTCACTAATACTAAAGCAATTTTGTTTTGTTCATTTCTTTTTTGAGTGATTTGTTCAGTGACATAAAGGTATTTATAAGTGACCAAACAGAGAAAGAGAAGGAAAAATTTTTTTACATTTATTTTAAATCGGATTGTAGACTACACTAAAATTTTAAAGTAATTAATAATAGTTGAATCCCGTTCAATTAAAATTTGATTGCAATATAAACTCATGAGATGCCACCAATTGTGAATATATGAATGCATACCCTAAAAATTAAAATCCGATAGAATTTTCTCTATTCTATCTGTCTAGATTTTTCATCTCTATATATATTGCATACTTTATAAGAACATCCAGCACACTCGTGAGCGTGCGTGGTTGGAGGGTGATTCTCTCTCTATTGTCCAAGCGCTGAAAGGTGATGTTGCCGTGCATGGTCCTTCAGTTTTGTTAGAGGATGCCTCGTTTGATGCTGCATGGAACTAGGGATGGCTAACAGGACGAATCGGATTGATTCGTCCTGTTAGCTAACGAATCCGTTACGAGACGGGTACGAATCAAACGAGAGGAATCAAGTAATCGGGGTAACGAATCGGGTCTCTCCGATTTGTTACCCGGATTCGCCGAGACGGGTTGAGACCCGATTCGTTACCCGGATTCGCCGAGACGGGTCCAACCCGTCTCGGATTTTATTGTTATTTTATTTTTAAAAATTTCAAATTTACCACAGGAATTTTTTGAGTTGTTGAGGGCTAAAAAAATAAAAAAATAAAATAGGGGTCTAAAACTAATTTTTCCGTCTCACAAATATAATAATATAGGACTTAAAAAAAAAGAAAAATAAAGATGAGGGTCGGAGAAAATTTTTCCCGACCCGATTCGTCCCGTGATTCGTCACGGGACAAATCTGACCCGTCCCGTTTAAACGGGACGGGTCAATTCGAGCTGACCTGCCCCTAAACGGGACGGGTCCGGGTTGACCCGTAACCCGCCCTGTGCGACTCAAACGGGTCGCACAGGGCGGGGCGGGACGGGTCGAAGCGGATCGACCCGCCCCATTAGCCAGCCCTACATGGAATGGTTGTTCACCAAATCACTCACACATATCATGAAGGAATTTTGTGTGTTGATTGGGTTGCAAAATAGATTCTGAAGAGAGGTCAGGATGGGCTGTAAGTAAGTGGGTTCCCGTCACAGCTGATTTCAATTGCTCAGGCTGATGCCTTGGGCACCAGTTATGAGAGAGCTTTGTATTTTGCCTTGAGGGTCTTTTCGTAGCAAAACAAGAAAAAAACAAAATCTAGCGTCCAGTTCTCACTTTCGTGAAATGAAGTGTGTTTGGTTGCAAGGAAGTGGGCGGAAGTAAGTAAATGAGGAAGTATAATTGCTCACTTCCCTATCTATCCAAACACCGGAAAAGGAAAATAAGAAAACCCTTTTTCCTTTTTTCTTCTCTCTTTTACACAACCATTTCCTCACTTCCAGAGTGCTACAGTTAATTTTGTGGTCATGTAAATCTCATTTATAATAAGTTGTAGCATAAAACAGTTAATTTTTTGGTCATGTAAATCTCACTTGCATTCTAATTACAATCCATTTTTTATTTTTCTCAATTAATTTTTATTTTAATATTATTTTGCGGTCAACTTTATAGTCAACTTTTCCACTTCCACTTTTCATTACCATCTAAACACCGGAAAAGACATAACATTTTCCAAACCACACTTCCCAACAACATCCAAACACCGGAAAACTTACTAACCAATTCCCAAGTTCCAAAGGGAACTAATACCACTTCCTCACTTCTTTACTTCCTCACTTCCACCCTTAACCAAACAGGCCCGAAAACACATAAAATGAGATAGGATTCAATATTTTTTTCTGAAATATAAATTATAGCCCGGAATTTGAATCTCAAATTTTTTCACTATGCTACACTGCACTTGCCGGCTCCAATTCTACGAACCCTAGAAAACTGCCACGAGCATAAAACTGAAATAAAAAAATATCTCGTGCCGTTTGTGAATCTTTCATAAGTACACACGTGCAATGCACGGACTTAAATCTAATGATAGTTCAATTATCCTGACCCCGGACCCCTTGGACTCTGTGCCGAAGCCAAATCTGACGCGGTCCAACCAAACCAAGGCCGGCCCGCCACTGTAGATCCCTCGAAGGCCGTCAATTCCAATTCCTCAGGCCGAAGACCGATTTAAGACCCAAATCAAAAATTTTCTCTTTTTTTAAAAAATAAAATACCCTCTCTATTTCTTTTTTCACTGGAGAGGAAACAAAAAAGGGGGGGGAAAAATAAAATTCCATAAGAGGGAAGAACAGCAAGCGACGTCAATTGCTTCCTTTTTTTAGGGCGGTGCGTTTAGATTCCGCTGCAAGATTTTGAAAGCTCTTTTTCTTGGAAATTGGAATTGGAATTGTGTGCTGCTGAGATTCGTCGAGGAGATGGAGGAGCCCGGGCAGTTGAAGCGGGCGATGATCGAGGCGATGGCCGGAGCGATCGCCGGTGGGATTTCTCGGACCCTGACGTCGCCGCTGGACGTCATCAAGATTCGGTTCCAGGTCAGCACAAAATAATAATAATAATAATAAAAATCTGGACTTGCTTCAGTTTTCATGATGAATTTGCTTTATTTCGACATTCAATTGCACTAGGTTTTGCAGCAACTTTATTGTTTTTTGCCGCTTGTGGGTACTAAGTTTGTGAAGAACTAGAGTTTGGGCATATTGAGTAATGCAAGTAGGAGGAAGTGGTAGAGATATGTAAACAACACAGTATTTTGAAGTCTTAGAGAACTTTAAATCGATTATATATATATCTTGAAACCAGGCTAAAGGATGCAGAGCAGTTTATACTGGATTCTATACCAATTAGAATGAAATTCTAAAGCAAGGGGCTTGCACAACATTCTCAATTTTCTTCGTAATCTTTTGTTATGGCATTGTCCAAGTAGAGAGTACTAATTATGCACAAACCTTCAAATATGTGGTACCCGTATGAAAGATTTAACTTCAGTTAATTTATATCATGTTAAAAACCTAAAAAACACAGAGCAGTAACTTTTAATGTATACTGAAATAGCGGTCAACTTGTTCTCCGTGGCAGGTTACTCTTGCTTCCTGAGACATATAAAGTGTTTGTGATCTTTATGTACTGTATGTAAGGGCAAGTCTGTCACCTCCAAAATTTCAGTTAATGCCATATGAACGAATTTAAACTAATTTCTCTTATAACGTCAGTTTAGAGTGTGTTTATTCTTAAATAAGGAAGTTGAGTTGTTTGCTAAACCAAAAAACCATGCTAGATAAGTGTTTGTTTTAAAGCTTTGTTAAATCCAATGCAGGCTTTTGAATTGAATGACTCGATTTTATCATGCTTAGGAATAAGTTGCTACCTTTGTAAATTTGGTGGTTTGACGTTTAGGAGGAAATGTTTGTGAACATGAAATATGTTTTTCTTCCCTTGTTCTTTTTTTGTTGTCCGTGAGTGTTGAATGCAGCTCCTTATTATGATTCTATGAATCTATCATCTTTCCACTTCTTCTAGAATTTTTTCCTCCAGATAGTGTATCCTTGAGAGTTGCTTCTTAATTACGATTTACGCGTACCTAAACTGCAAGATAATTAACACAATATTCCGGATCCACAAACTTCTGTTATATATTTATGAGAAGTTCCCCTCTTATATATTGTTTCCTTGGCCATGAAGTTGAAACCGACTTAGCTGATTTACACAAGGTTGATAGATGGTCTTAAATTTGGTTCATGTATAGACATAGACTTGTGCTCCTTAGCCGGCCCTGTTTGAATGGAAAGGCTCAAATGTAGGCGCAGAAGTTAGCTTAGAACCTTGCAAAGCTTTGATTTTTTATATCCTAGCCTCCAAATGTCTATTAGTGACAGTAAATACCATGTTAGGTTTCCATTTTTTCCCCCCTTTTTTCTTCTTCTGTAGATTATGACTTGGATGATAATGAGTCTGTGGACTGTTATTTACTGTATGTTTGTATGTTAGACCAAATACATGTAACATAAGCTAAAACAGCTATCAATTGTTCTGCTTGTATCTTCAATGTAAAAGCAAACAACCCCCCTCCCCCAAACAAAAAAAAAAAGCACCCACAGAAATACCCAATGTTATACATTCCTCTTCCTGTTCAATTTTTTTAAACTTGTGTACACAGAAATCATATTTGTGTTAAATTGAAAAAGCTTCGCAGCCATGGTGATACTCCAACTAATTTTTCCCGTAGTGGTTAAATCATAAGGCAATTATGGTATTTATAATATATCTAACAGTCCTGTTGTGATTGGGGGAGCCACGTTCAGGGCCAGTTAGGGCACGTGCCCTACACGGAAGCTAAAATTTTCATTCCTTTATTGCCTTTTGTATCCTACCAATTATGGGGCATGTACCCCACCTAACATTTTTTACTATTGGCCTGCGACATTAAAGCTTGTCAATCCTTTAGTTAAAAGCTCAAGTACGTAATGTTACGATTCACTGACCCAAAAGCGTGCCCAGTATAGTCCTTATACAACCAAAATGGTTCCATTCTCTGCCCCTCTTTGGCCTACACCTAAGCCCAAGTGACGGGGACGAACAAAGAAGAAGGGAGATACTTGAGAACAAACATTAGAAAATCTCAACCTAAAATTTGTAACCTAAAAAATTATTGGGAGTCCCTCCCTAGGGCATCTCACCCAAAAGCAACTGGCTACACAAAAGCTTAAGCAAATATTTTTCATTAATCATCAATTGAGAATCTCCAAAGCATTTTTGCCTTTTATAGGCTTACATTACATGAGAACTCCCACCACAACCAATGTGCTACACTAACCAACTAAAATAAACTAAAGATAAGATAAACCAACTACATAGCCACTGTTTTAAATATTGGCTGATATATCGGTATATTGGCCGAGATACCTGTATTTTCTCTTAAACGATACAATAAGTGCAAAATTTTACTGGATATCGTTTTGGACCTATATGAGCCGATATAGCCACGTGGCTGATATATCGGCCGTTATCCGAGATGAATATATCTAATATATCGCCACTCGATGCACTTAAGGAGCTTCCACGAACACATTTGAGGAGCTCTTACAAAAGGTAAATATTCCCTATGAGTCTATAATTCTAACTTACTTTAAGTATTTTCATATGATTTATGTAGGCGATCACATGAATATTTTTCATCCTGTATGACGTCTGAAATGACGTCCAATATATAGTACCATATCGCGATATATCACCTGATATCCGGTATCTGGTATATAATTTTACCGACAGATATATCGTCGATATCTAATATTTAAAACACTGTACATAATCAACTAAAACAAACTAAAGATAAAATAACCCAATTACATAATCAACTAAAACAAATTAAGACATAACCAACTAAAACAAACTAAAATAAAATAAACCAACTACATAACCAACTAAAACAAACTAAGCCATTATATGTCCTTATCATTTTCCCAGGTTGGAGAAAACTCGATCATGTCGAATGCAGATCTCCTTGGCTCTTAATCAGGCCATGGTGGTGGTCATGGAGCTGGCATTCGTTCATCAAGTCTACGTCAAGATGGTGGTGGTTGTGTTGAACAGTGGCGGTGGAATTGAAAGATGTCAGCGGTAGAAGACGATGATGATGAAGTTGGCGGCTGGAATGAGGCAATGATAAACAGTGGTGATGAGTAGTGTCGTGTGCAAATTTTAGCGATTTTCAGTTGATTCTATCTTTGGTGAAGAAGTTGTGGTCTTAACATTTTAGTGGAGAAAATTAAGAATTTAGCTCTGATACCAAAATGATGGGGGATGAAAAAGAAAAAGAGGACTTGAGAAAAACACTAGAAATTTTAACTTAGGATTTATCTCTCAAGATAGGATTTAGGAATCTCTCCATTGGGCATCTCATCTGAAGCACACATGCTACAAAATTCTCAAACAACAATTTTCATCATCAATCATTCACTTCATAACAATAGTAGTTTGGGCCTTATATAGGCCTATATCACAAGAAGTTTCCCACCACAGGTAATGTGGGACTAAAACAATTAAGATAAGCAATAAAAATAAACCACTAAAATAAAATAGATAATGAGGAATGAACACTAGGAAATCTCAACTTAGGATTTATTTTCCAAGATAGGATTTGTGAATCTCTCTCTTCGACATCTCACCTGAAGCACACACGTTACAAAATGCTCAAACAACAATTTTCTTCATCAATCATTAACTTCATAACAATAGTAGTCTGGGCTTTATATAGGCTTACATCACATAAAGTTTCCCACCACAGGCAATGTGGGACTAAAACAACTAAGATAAGTAATAAAAAATAAACCACTAAAATAGACTAAGGAAAACAACTGGATGTCTTCATTATTCCCCTGGGGTTGAAAAAAAACTCGATCCCGTCGAGTGCAAACCTCGGCCTCAATTGGGGCATGCTGGTGATCACAAAATCAACACTGATGCGTCATGCCTGAGCCACGTGGGTGGACGTGGAATTGACTTCAGTAACATATCTGCTATAAAAGATGGCAACTTGAGCAATGCACATGTAGCAGACAGAGGCGTATTCTTCTGGATGAGAATTGAATCAAATATACTTCGCACCATGAATAGCCTGACCTCCTGTGACCTTGTCTCTTGTAGGAAGATCTGCAAAGGATCATACAAGTCAGGCGATCTCAGGGTCACTGGAACCCTCACATCTGGCGTAGGTGGCACTAGCTCCATGTCAAGTTCCGCTGAGAGATCTGCTGAAATCTCTACAAGAGGCTCTCTTATCTCTGGCTCTGACTCATCAACAACTGTTGGCTCTTGTCTTGGCTTAGTGGCATTATCTGGTCCTGGCTCGTGCTCCAACTCAGTAACAACTTCTGACCCTGTCTTCTCAAGAACGTCAGACTTGATAAGCACTGGAGGCTCTGAATATGTGTCCATCTTGCAGTCTGGCTTGCTACAAGTCTCTATAGGGCCACCAGAAGCTTAGTGCAGATATCAGTGATTGACTTACTCTCGGGCTCTTGCTCAACATTAGGCTCTTTGCAGCCTGACTCAGATGAATAAATAGGTAGAGCATACCGAGCGCGAAGAAAGTCTTACAAGAGAACCATATCGACACAACTTATGATTGTTCTCTACCTAATAATATGGCTCTCTCACAGTGTTTTAAATACCGGATATCGTTGACATATCGGTCGGCAAAATTATATACCGGATACCGGATACTGGGTGATATATCGTAATATGGTACTAAATATCGGGCATCATTTTGGACGTCATACCGGATGAAGAATATACATGTGATTGTCTACATAAATCATATGAAACTACTTAAAGTAAGTTTAGGGTCATAAACTCATAGGGAATACTTATATTATACAGAAGCTCCTCAAATGCGCTTGTCGAAGCTCCTCAAATGTGTCACGTGGCGATATATCAGATATATTCATCTCAGATATCGGTCGATATATTGTCACATGGCTATATATCAGCTCATATCAGTCTAAAATGATATCTAGTAAAATTTTGCACTTATCGTATCGTTTTAGATAAACTACCGATATCTCGGCCGATATACCGATATATCGGCTGAGATTTAAAACAATGCTCTTCCACCAACTTCACTCGGGCACAGAGATTTTTTTGCTTAGATGTCAGAACAAAATAATTGTAGAAAGTTTCTAGATTGCTCTCCCAGTATCCATAACCATAACGGTCATAAAAACTCCGAAAAGTCAGGATAGCCATGTACATTTTTCATTCAACTTTCTTTGAATCACTATTAATATGAATGTATCGACACAAATAAAAACCCATGAGGAAAATTTAGTGCATAAGTTTAAAAATTACCCAAGAATTTTCAAAAACTCGAAATGGGCCCAAATCAGACTGGAAACGGATCCTGAAACACTGCTAGACCGCTGCAGAAACTGTAGCGACACTAAACAGGGGTTGTGGAGGTAGTCTCTGTTGCTTGAGTGCTGCGAAAATCTTTCCAGTAGCTTCGGAGCTCAGCCATGAACTATTGTTTTAAATATCAGCCGATATACCAGTATGTCAGCCGATATACCGGTATTTTATCCAAAACGATATGATAAGTGCAAAAAGTTACTGGATATCGTGTTGGACCGATATGGGCCGATATATCAGGCGATATCCAAGATGAAATATCTGATATATCGGCCGATATAGTTACTATTTGGATGATTATTTTTTTACTTTAGAGATCATTTTATTTTATTTTATATTCAGTGTGGTATTTCAATGATGTTTTTATTTGATGTTTGGATAATAACTTATTTCTTTTTAGAATGTCTTATATGTATTGACTATTGATATATCAACAGATATTTAGTACCATATCGTGATATATCATCCGATATCCGGCATCCGGTATATAATTTTGCCGACCGGTATATCGCCAATGTCCGATATTTAAAACACTGCCATGAACCCAATGCTTCGAAGAGAACTCAAAACGTTCCGAACGGGTGAGAAACAGCTTCGGGGCTCAGCCATGAACCCAACGCTTTGAAGAGAACTCAAAACGTTCCGAACGGGGTGAGCAACAGGCTCTGAACTGAGACTGTGCTGCTGCTGTTAAGCCGACCGGTCGACTCAGTGAGTTGACTCGCTGAGTTGACTCACTGAATTGGCTCGGGTTTGAGTGTGAACGGGTCGAGTCTGGGTTGCAACCGGTCGGGTCTTATCGGGTTTGACCACTCAACCCAATAATCCAATTTATTGGTTGGGTCGGGTTTAAAATCAAACCCAATAAATCCAATATAAACCCAAATTCACCTCTTCTCTTTCCACCTGATCGAGCTTGGTTCTTGGCCATAGGCTCTCGCTCCAGCGGCGGCGATAGGGATTCGACGACGATGGAGCTCCTCCGCCGAGATTGGTGGTGGAGCTCGCTGGCGAAGATGGCGGCGGAGCTCGTGGGCGAGGTCGTTGGGGCTTGAGCTACGATGGAGATGGGCTTGTTGATGATGGATGATGGTGAAGGAGATGGGGGTTGGACGCGGTGGTGGCAGGTGGCAGAGTCAATGGTGGTGGTGGAGGAGTCGATGGTGGTTGGCGGAGGAGAAGGCGGTGCATGTGGGGGAGGCGAGGGCGGGAATTCAGGTGGGGTGATGGTTTCGAGTTGTTACTGATGGGCTCGGGGAGGAAGAAGGAGACGGAGATGATGGAGATGATGAAGATGCTGGTGGAGATGATGGAGTTGTGAGGATGATGGTGGTGGTTGGTGGCGTAGTTGATGGGGGTGACGAAGGCGACTGGTGGCGTTGTCGAGGGAGGAGGAAGGTGATGATGAAGGGGCAGGCGGCGGTGGGTGAGGATGGCAGAAGAGAACCCTAGGGTTAGGGTTTTTGGGGAAAAGGGGAGAAGAGAAGGAGACGACTGGAGGTTGAGGGTGAAGGAACAATGGTTTTTTTTTCCGAAGGGAAATTGTGAGATTTTGGCAACAATGTAATTTTTTTTGCCGAAATGGATCTAGGGTTTGAACAAATCTAGGGTTTGTGGAGATGGAGAAAACTCTGGAAGGGAATTGAGACTTAAGCTCTAATACCAAGTGATGGAGAATGAATAGTAGAAAATCTCAATTTAGGGTTATTTCACTTGAAGCTACTGACTACAAAAATGCTCAAACAGTAATTTCATCATCAATCGTTAACTTCATAACAATAGTAGTTTAGGCCTTATATAGGCCTATATCACAAGAAGTTCCCACCACAGGTAATGTGGGACTAAAACAACTAAGATAAGCAATATAAATAAATCACTAAAATAGATTAAGAAAATGACTAGATGCCCCCCACCACCAAGCTTTGCACTGTGAAGGGCCCATGTCCTTGTGTATCATTAACATTTTTTTTGTTTAAAAACTTCTATCTGTTCATACTTTTAAATAGTTAAAAAAACAATAGATTTTTTGTTAATTTCCAGCCATGAACCGTTCTTAGAAAACAATGATGATTATTAGAAATGATTCATGAATGAAAAGAACATTTCATTCACGTATTTTTTATCTTTGGTTGAAATTTCTTATTTTCTTATAATTTTCCTATAAGAAATATTTATCTTACAACCAAAAGAAGATAGAAAGAAATATTTCTCTACTCTAAAACTCACTAATAAGCTTGTAGTTATGTCGCACCTGAAGGAAAATCTTGGCCCTGCCCCTGCCTGTCATCATGGTCATGACTTCTTGGTAATTTTATTCATGCTAGTCTTGTAACCATGGTGGATGGCCCAAAGTAGTTTTCTCCCACTTTAGTTAGATTGTATGAAGACTTAAATGGAACCAACTGTTGTCGTTATCAAGAAAGCTCATTATTCAAATAGAAGGTACTAGCTGCTCCTGTTTTTTTTTTTATATAGTATATAGCCATATGGGTATTGCAAGTAAGATATATTCTAAATTCTACAATTTTTAATTAGTACAAAATTATGCATATTTGTATGATTTGTTGTTTCTATGTCATTTCTCCAAAAAACTTAAAAAGCATCTTTGGTGACTATTGGCAGGTTCAACTAGAACCCACTTCTTCATGGGCTCTACTCCAGAGGAACTTACATACACCATCAAAATACACCAGTATCTTTCAAGCAACTAAAGACATATTTCGGGAGGAAGGTTTACCGGTATTATCACTCAGACTATTGTGTTCATTTTTTTACTTTTCCTTCTGGTATAGATTAATGGTTGGATGTGAAATAAGAAATCAACCTTCCTGCTTTCTTCAATCTATGCAAACTTTGTCCGTAGCAGCTTCTCGGTAACTGTATCTCTTCTCAAAATAGTAGTGATCTTTGGGATGCCATTTGATGAAGGAGATTTTTTTTTTTTGTGATCTCGAGCTACTTAATGTTTCTATACTCTTTAATATTTACTTCTAATGATGGATTGCCAAGTATTGGTAGAAAATAAATGCCTGTGAGATGAAAATACTTTCTGCTTCTTGCGGCAAGAACTCTTTGTTGGTGCTTGAAACATATGTTGTTAAGCTTTACTATTTAATTGGTATGTTTTGTTAAAGCTAGGGTTCCACAAGTTTGTGCTAGATTATAGTTTATAAAAGACTGTCTATATTGCCGATATGTGATTAGGAATATAGGAAAATGAAATTCAATTTTTTAACATGGTTAATTGCATTACATATCTAAAACCACTAGCTGCTTACAAGAATAAATACTATTAATTGTACAAGTAAATGCATACAACATCCAGATCTTTAACTTTTATAGTTCTCTCTCCTTCGACCAAGGAAATTTCAATACCCATCTTTCTACCAAGGACATTCCGTCAGTTAGTGGGAAAGCTACAATTCTCCATGTAACCTAGGATGCTATATTCGCATCTGTAGGGTCTGTATAGTGATTGCAATTCTACATTGCAGTAAGCTTGTGCTCCTACACTTGGAGAATTCTGCCTATTCTTCTCATATGACAAATGTGCCAGCTAAATCCGTGAATGGACTTTGGTCAAGATAAATATTTGATCTTCCATTCCCTAAAAAAAATGATCTTTCATAGAGAGATGCTATATCCTTCACTCCTTGAGAAGCTAATATCTTCTCATTGGCGTCGGTTGCAGATTCATGTACAAAATTTCAGGTTTATGAGGAGTGAGAACTAGAAAGAATAGATTATTGTCTTAGAAAAAACAAATAAACATGCCGTCGTGGGTATCTGAGGAATCATTACAGTCTCATGTAAGAACTAGATGATATTCATTCTAATGCCAGATTTATGTTACTTCTTAAGTTTTTTATCTTTTTGTATTTGTGCTTTTAACTTTGTCAGCAAAAAGATTATATGTTGTATGAAGAGTAGCTAAATAATTTGGAGAAATGGTAATATTCTCTTTTAAACATTTTATGTGTTTGATTGGGCTTATCTGTTGCATCAGGGTTTTGGAGGGGAAATGTTCCAGCTCTACTCATGTACATGCCTTACACTGCAATACAGTTTACCGTTCTACACAAGATAAAAACTTTTTGCAGCAGGTTCCTCCAAGGCAGGTTTGTTTGCTGGATGGGGGAGTACTTCCTTTTACAATTCTAAATAGTATGTCAAACTTTCAGCCAGTGTTTTATCATATGGAATGACTTTTTGTTGTAAAATATAGCTATTTTTCTTTTAATGGAATGCTTTGTTACCACATTTTGTTTAACCTCTTTATTTGACTTCATTAGATTACCACTTAAGTAACATCTGGTATAACATAATTCCGGATTATTACTCTTAACACCAATGAGCGAAAATTTATTATAATTATCCAATTAGTCTTGAGACTTAATAAGTGAAAATTTCATGTGTTATAAGCGTATTTCCATATATTAAATTTGTGTATATACACCTACATAAATATACACCATATATATGCACACTACATCATCCTAAGTATGAATACATGATATTATATTACATGAGTGGTATTGGGTAGAAATCAAGACAACCTCCACCATGAGAAATTTTTTTTTTGGGACTTAGTGGAGGAGGGTAGGTGAATAAACAAGGTTACGATCCTCTTGAATTTGGGGGAAGGTAATTGGATGGATGGATGGTATTGTGGCAAACTTGTAATATAGTATAGGAATGGATCTCAAGGGGCCAGCTGAAAATTCTTCATCCTCTTCCTAAAAGAGATCTCTTTATGGCCAAGCCTTAGAAATCCCAAAATCAAATCCCCTCTCAATCCCCCTCTCTCAATCTCTCTCTCTCCTTACTCTCTCTTTCTCTCCCTCTCTGGTGGTGCGGCAGAGTAGCATGCTACCGCACCAGTGGCGGCAACTGTGGCTGCCGGCCGGCCAGGCGCGGTCGGTAGGGTGGCCAGGCGGCGGGAGGTAGAGGTGAGGGAGTACCCTTTGTTTTTTTTTCAGTTTTAGAATCAATTTCAAAATTCAGGTCTTGTTTCATTTTCAGATTTTGATTCATTATGACAGGTCTTGATTCATTGTGGTATTTGCTCTTGGTTGTGTGAGGGAGATCCCTTCTTGATCTATATTCTTCATAATCCTTGCAATTTTTGTGAACTAAATAATTGTTGTAAATAGAGTGGTAGGTCTTTTGTTTTGTTGTGAAAATTAGAAGATGGTGAATTAATATGATGATTGATTGAGTATATAACTTGAATTAAAAACGTTCAAGGTCGTAATTTGATTATGATTCTGAATTGGGTGGAGTGGTTTAAAGAATAAGTTGTGAATTTCATAAATTTAACACTCTTGAAATGGGGAGCAAATCTATTAAACGCTGAAATGTGTAAAGTTTGGTTCAGTTCGTGAACTATAGGTATCATGTAATATACCATTGGAAAGATAATCGAGTTTACTTTCCAACGGCTCTTGCGGTGTCCCAATGAAAGTCTGTGCTAAGAATTATCGCTGAAATACGACAAACTAGTTAATATTACCGAGTTGCAAAATTTTTCTTTTGATTGAGGAGTTTCTTGATTTTTTATGAACTAGTTAACTGATTTATAAATGTCATTAATATACTGTTAGATATGTAATTAAGTCTCTAAGTATATGAGCTTTACCTCATGTTGGTTGAACATCAGGAATCCTATTGAGAAACAAAAGAAATATGAACCATGAAGGAAATTAGTTTTTATAGGGTCTATAGAAAATTATAGGAATTAATAGAGAGGTATGCGAGCTAGACCTAGAGCTGAAAACGTTCCTTCCAGTAACGCATGTTATGATCATACGTATATTGTAATTGTTTGTTAGTGTATTGGTCTCTTATAATAATTTCTCATAAACGACATTCTTCTTTTATATACTTATCCTCAAATTAAAATGAACATTTATCCTTACTGACAAATAGAGAATTATTGTGCAATAGACTTCAAAAGATATATTCATCCTAACACGTAATCCTTCATTAGCTTAGTATATTGGACTGTGAATAGGATATCAATTGGCAAATAGTGAGTAAGAAAAATCATGAAATGTCGGAAGTTACTTGTGCAGACTAATAGTTCTATCAATTTTAATTAATTGCTAATTGGACAAGTAATGGTTAACACTAATTATACTAATAATAGACTAATAGGTGAGAGAACATGAAATTTATGATAAAGTGAATATGAAACTAGAAAATAAAAAACATAGATCTGTGATCACCAATAGTAGTATTAGAATCGCGATTCTGTTTTAGTATCCTAACTCAATAACCACCTGGGGTATATAGGACCCAATGCAAGTAAGGAACCCAATGATAATAATTATTCATCTTATCCTTGTACTATACGCGTATTGACCTTTTATGTGAGAGATTATTAGAGGTATCGCCAATTTGTATAATTATTAATGCTCGTACCCCGGCTCCCACTATACCATAGTAATCAACTCCTCTTTAAGATTAATACATTGAGTGATCACCTTTTAATGGATGTTAAGGTTACTGCACCTATTGAGACGTCATGTACTTTTTTAGTCAACCGAAATTTTCACTTTTCGGGATGCTAATCTTCGCAACCGAGTTGCAATAAAATCACATTTTTAACTATCAAATTTTCGTAGCAATCTTGGACTTGGAATAAATAGCCTAAGAACAATGGGACAAGAACCTTTCTATTAGAAGGGGGCAACCCAGTGAGTTAATCCTATGGCATGTCTTATTGAACCACTAATTCGGGTAAACAAATTAAATCCTTGAATCCATTGTTTGGGTTCCATCAACATAGTACTTGTACGAATTCGTAAAATCCAAGGTCTTTTATAGTAAGGCTGCTAGGTAGCAATGGGCAAAGCAAGAAAAAGCCATATTGTATGTATAAATGAAATAACCAAAACAATTAAATCATTTTATATGTAAGGTATGCCATTTTATGAAGAGAAATAGTTTAGAGATTTAAACTTTAAGAACTTGGATGACATTTCTAAAGTATAAGCTTTCATTCTTCCTATTATAATTAATCTTTTTGTCTCTCGATGCATAGTATCCTATTCTAATTGAGAACTTGCTACCCTCACTTGTCCACTTGAATAAGTTTATCAGATTAGTCAAGAATCAAGATAGAACTTTGATCCTTGTGCGATTGTGTAGGAAAAACGGATTTCTTATAGCCCTTCAATCCTCTAAACAAATAGATGTTTCAATTGTGCATATTGGTGAACCCCATTCGACCAATTTGATTCTTTCTTCTAGCACTTTATCCTATGTAATTATCAAGTATAGAAATTACTGATGGCTCAATCCTTGTTACTTTAAGGGTTGAGTGAGTGAACTATACTTTTAAACTAATTAAGTACAAATAGTAAGTAGAATTGGACTGAACATGAATACAATTAGTTACTCCTGACAACCACCAAGAGGTGATAATTGCGCACATATAAATCAAATAATGAACTTAGTGATCAGCTAGCCAAAATAATAATATATATTAGACTTACAAAGATTGAAGAACCAATAATACTTGTGATGAGAACTTAATTTAATGAATCATAACTCTTTAATCGCAAGTAATGATTTGATAGAATGGAAATGTATGATGTTGCTTAAGTGTCGACTTATTGGAATACCTATAATTAATGAGTGTTGAGATTTCGAACATTGGTTGATAGCTAATTATTTACTACATCAAACATCGAACATAAAAGAGAAATACATTTAACTACAAGACCTAACCGTATGGCCTAAGATATGTATTGGTAGTGCAAACAATTGTCTGATAAGTGGTCCATTGTTCGTATGGTTATTGACACATGAGTGCACCATTATATAAGAGATGATCGCTTACAA
>JAVJIF010022324.1:0-49072 GCA_038442645.1 Agave tequilana
AGTCTTCCCTTGAAGTCTTCTCATCCTCTTGACTTGGTCTAAGTGCAATCCAACGAGCTCAAAAATTGATGTGGTCTTGATGCATAGGCTCGTGAATCAACCGGTGCTAGCTCCAAAACTTGTCTTAAATCCTTTGTTGAAGCTCCACACCTACTAGATCTTGATAATAAATCTGTCACTAATTAAATACAAGATCATTAGTAAACTAACCACATGAGTTGATCATCATCAAAACTAGGGTGATAGGCCTTTGGCTAACAATCTCCCCCTTTTTGATGATACAAAACTCATGAAGTTATATATGCATGGATTCAAGTAAAGCTTCAAAGAAGCTCCCCTTAACTTATGCATAACACATAAACAAAATAATGGAAATGAAGCACATAAACATGTATGCAAATGTAGGAGTAAACATGCTAGTCAAGCATAACAAACATCACAAATCTTTTTCTCCTATTTGCAAAACAAATATATATGCATAAACATAAATTTTTTTATAAAAACATGCATCAATAGCAAATACCTCTCCCCTTTTTGTCAATCATCAACAAAGTGTTTTAAGGTAAAAACAAAATCATCAAATCTTTCTCCCCCTTTTGTCATAAACAAAGAGATCAATAAGGAGTCAAACATATCAATAAAGGGTTATATGCGATATATATTCATGAAGAGGAAGACGTTAAGTTAGCTTCCTACACATATGCATTACATGAAGAAGGATGACAAGCCCCAATTCACATAACACATATTATGTAATGCATAAGAGGAGATGTGAAGCTCCCCTACACACGTGTATCATATAAAGAATCGTTTTCAAGCTCCTCAATTTATAATATACTCACATGAATCTATATGTAAGAGAGATTTAACTCTCCTTGCATATAGGAAATACAAATCAAAATTTTGAATTTTTCTTTTAATAAAACACATTTTTGAGATATCAAGTAAACACATTTTTTTTAATTTTGATATCAATTTTGAAAACATATTGCATAAGCTTTAAGAATTACCAAGTTGAATTAAGCTTAGCATATACATTGTGTTTTAAGAACAATTGATTCACTCTCTTAAAGCACAAATAGATCACATATATGTATGAAAATAATACCAATAGAAATTGATATAATTTAAATTTAAAAGCATTCATACATACAATCGAATATGAGTATATAAAAATCATATTGATACCAATTGAAAATATCCAATGATACCATTGAAGAGTAAGCTTATCATATACTCTACCATATGAAAATTTGCACTAGTTAATATGAAAATGTTTAAAACTAGTACGGAATCCTTCAAGTAAGGAATAAAGCAAAAATGTCAATCTAATCTCAATATTCCTTTAAATCATCACACATTTTTTTTTATTAAAAACAAATTTATATTTCAAGATATATGCATGTTTTTGACAACACAATAAGTATACATACATACCCCTAAACACAATTGAGTCCATATAAATAGATTTGAATTAAAGGCAAATGACTCAAGAGGTATACATGTATATCTTAAAGTTTGGCAAAATGCACATATACATGAAATGAAACACATGATCATAAATCAAATCCAAAAAGTGGAATACAAGTTTAAAGATGTATGGATCATCAAACTAGACTATGCTAGCACATCTAATAGGCACAAATAAGCAATCAACCCAATCATATATAGATTTATTTGTGACCCACAAATGTTCAAGTATAAATTCTAGTGTTGATAAAACTAACATTTAAACTAATATTCAATACATGAAGCATCAAATCTTTTAGATCACAAAAGATTTATCCATATAATTGAAATAAAGTAGGATCATGTGGATAATCTTATAAATTAATAGAAGAATAGATAACTAGTTTAAATTGATTTTGAATAACTAGTTAAGATCCTTCAATAACATCAAATCATATGTTTTTCATAAAATACACTAGATACACAAAAATTTAAGCACTCATGGTCTATAAGGCTCAAAATGATTTAACAAAAGTGTGAGTGTTAAACGATCATGTAAATAGCATTTTATGAAAATATCAATGAAGCGCAAAAAGATCATAAGTCACATTTTTAACAATTCAACTCAAAATCATTTTTCATAAAATCAAAAAAGCTTCTAGGTATATGTATGATTTATCCAAATCTAACAATATGCATACATATCCCAAATATAAAAGAGTCTATTAATGATGTTTGCATGAAGGCAAGAGACTCACGGTATACATGTATATTTATTAGATTTGAATTAAAAATACATATACATGAAGTAAAGCAAAGTAGGTAAACATGTATAAAGAGAATCATCAAAACTAGTCAATACATATGCATATAGTGGATACAAATGAGCATGAAGTTCAATCATATATGAATCAATTGTAATTCACTATTTGTACATGTATACATGTAAGTTTTGATAAAATCTACATTTAAACTATTTCATACCACATGAAGCACAATAAATCATAAAACATGAACATGCTATGAATATTATGAATGAACAAGCATGAACATAAAAAGTAAGAGTTTAGAATTAAAGGCAATGACTCATGAGGTATACATGTATATCTTAAAGTTTGACAAAATGCACATATACATGAAATGAAAACACATGATCATAAATCAAATCCAAAAGTGGGAATACAAATTTAAAGATGTATGGATCATCAAAACTAGACTATGCTAGCACATCTATAGGCACAAATAAGCAATCAACCCAATCATATATAGATTTATTTGTGACCCCAAAATGTTCAAGTAAAATTCTAGTGTTGATAAAACTAACATTTAACTAATATTCAATACATGAAGCATCAAATCTTTTAGATCACAAAAGATTTATCCATATAATTGAAATAAAGTAGGATCATGTGGATAATCTTATAAATTAATAGAAGAATAGATAACTAGTTTAAATTGATTTTGAATAACTAGTTAAGATCCTTCAAATAACATCAAATCATATGTTTTTCATAAACACACTAGATACACAAAAATTTAAGCACTCATGGTCTATAAGGCTCAAATGATTTTAACAAAAGTGTGAATGTTAAACGATCATGTAAATAGCATTTTTGAAAATAGTCATGAAGCGCAAAAGATCATAAGTCACATTTAACAATTCAACTCAAATCATTTTTTATAAAATCAAAAGCTTCTAGGTATATGTATGATTTATCCAAATCTAACGATATGCATACATATCCCAATATAAAAGAGTCTATTAATGATGTTTGCATGAAGGCAAGAGACTCACGGGTATACATGTATATTTATTAGATTTGAATTAAAAATACATATACATGAAGTAAAGCATAAAGTAGGTAAAACATGTATAAAAGAGAATCATCAAAACTAGTCAATACATATGCATATAGTGGATACAAATGAGCATGAAGTTCAATCATTTATGAATCAATTGTAATTCACTATTTGTACATGTATACATGCAAGTTTTGATAAACTATATTTAAACTAGTTCATACCACATGAAGCACAATAAATCATAAAACATGAACATGCTATGAATATTATGAATGAACAAGCATGAACATAAAAAGTAGGAGTTTAGAGATTGTTACCAACTCCAAAGCTCCAAAAATGGTGGTCTTTCCACCAAAACTCCTTGATAGCGGTGCATCCAAATGATGTCCATCAAGTCCATTGCATCCACTACCAAGGCACCAAATCTCTCACGTCTTGAGAGATCCCTCACCTACATCAAAAACATGGGGTGGGGGTTTTGGTACCAATATTTTCTTATTGGGTCCACGAGGGTTAGCTTTGTTGTAAGGCACCCAAGCATTTTTATTTTTAGCAAAATTAAAATAATGCAACTTGTCATAACAAAATTTTGCTAAATGGCCTTTGCGGCCACAATGTGTACATACGTACACCTTATTATGCTTATGTATACGAGTGTGATCATGTTGTGCAACATAAGCAAATACATGGTTATGATGCGCATGAATGTGTGGAGTTTGTTTCTTTGAAAACATTGACTCCAACCTAGAATGATTAAAAGCACAAGAGTTCAAAGTTGAACTCAACCATCCATTTTATTTTTCAAATCTTTAATCTCATTAGTGGTGGCATGAAAAGCATGATGAGATAAATAATCATTTTTCTTTTTCTTTTGTGAAACAAAATCTTTTTTTTTTTCACAAATTTTTCTTTTCAAAGATTTATTTTCTTGAAAAACAGCTTCCTTTTGTTTTTCCACCAAATCAACTTTATTTTTCAAAGTAGTGTTCCCTTCACATAAATCATTCAATCTTGACATGAGGGAAACATTCTCATTTTTCAAATCTTCTTTTTCTTTTTCCAAACATGCAATTTTAGATTTGAAAGAATCATTTTCTTTATACATGCAATCAAAATTCTTTTCCAAATATTTGTTATCTTTTTCTAAGCATGCAATGTTACTTTTAAATGAATCATGTTCGTTATGCATGCAAGCAATGTTCTTTTTCAAATTTTTATTTTCCTTTTTAATCATGTCATATTTCTCAAGCAATTGTTGACAAAAGGAAGTGAGCTCATCATATGACATGTCTTCATCATCGGATTCGGAGTTTACCTCAAGGGGTTATCCCCTTGGACCATATAGCATACGTTGGAGGTGTCGCTTCCAACGTCCGAATCGCTCCCGGCATAGTATAGATCCTTTTCGCCAAGGGAGGTGATGATGTTCCAAACTACAATGTTAGCAACCCTAAATAAGTAATCATCATTTAGGGTACTCTTCAAAGCATGTAGGGCTTTTTGTATTAGCCTCACTATTCTTACCATTTAAACAATATGCATTATTAGTTGTGGCAAGATAAACATGGATGCCTAGGGCTTTGAGGTACAAAGACATCTTAACCTTCCAAATTTGGATGTTAAGAATGTCAAAGGTGGGTGGTGACATGAAATCCATGGTGTGTGTACAAAATACGTGATTAGCCTAAAAATGAGGATCTTTAACTCAAGTTGTTAGACCCAAATCAGAGTACCAAGCTCTGATACCATTGAAGGTTCACCTAGAGGGGGTGAATAGGTGAAGGCTAATCTAATGGTCACTTAATGATGAATGATGTGGAAGCTAAAAATAATTTTGACCTAATTAAATCTTTTACACTAAACACTATGTATAACACAGAGTGTTACCGAATTCCCCGTGAAGGGCTCTGGACGAACTCCTCTAGATTCCCCTTGAATGGGTTGAGGTGCCGCGTTGGCTCTCTTGGTTGAATACAAGTGTTAGCAAACAATCCCACGCAAGTATATCAATTATGTACAAATGAATATATCAAGCATATAAAGATGGACAATAAAAGTATGCAAGATATAAAGGAGATAGAGAGAGAGTGAGCAATCGCAAACACAAAGGGTTTGTTTCGAGGTTCAAGCACACTTGCTCTACATTCCCGCCTTCAACACACGAAGGATTTCCACTATGCAAGATCCCAATGGATCTCTCCTCGGTGCCGCAACACCTACAAGCCCTCGGACTCCCTAGTCCCGTACACACGCAAGCTCACTAGCTCGCGGAGGCCGCACCTCAAACACGGAGTTCGCACCCGAACTCGAAACAACGCGGACACACACGTCCGCCTCCTCAAGAAACAAGAAAAGATCTCTTGGTGATCTAAACACTTTGATCACCAATAAAAGCTCTCACTACAACACTCCTAAGGATTGAATAATCAATGGATGCTCAAGTGTTGGTGTGATAAAACAAGGAAGAGAATGGTGGAGGAAAACTCAAAGAAATCACTTTTACACTCTTGATAAATCTCTCCTTTTAATTGAAAGTATTTGCTCTAAATTTTGTGGAGAAAAACCTCTGAAATGAATAGGAAAAACTGGCTCTAAAAGTCTCCAAAATCTTAGCTTAAAACAATGACCAAACCCCCAAATTTATAGGCCAGAAAAATATAGCCGTTGGGGTCTGTCAGGCCTGCCGGTCGACCCGGCCGGTCGACCCGCAACGGTCAAAAATCCGACCGTTGGAGCCTCCGGTCGACCCGCCCGGTCGACCCAAAAGAACAGAGAGCACTGCTCTCAGTTCCGTTCGACCCGCCCACTGAACTGCCAGACGTGCACGGTTCTGTGCACGTCGGTCGACCCTTGCGGTCGACCTGCCCTTGGTTCCGGTCGACCCGCCCGGTCGACCCGTAAGCCAGTTCTGGGTCAGCACTTGGGAAAAAAATGTTGGTCTTTTGGCTTTCATAAAAGCCCCATAAAATACATAAAAATCTACAAAAATAGTTTAATCAATATACTTTGATATACAAACATGCTTGCACAAAATCAAGGCATGTTATAAAAGATTGGACTATTTTTGTAACTTGGAAATATTTGGCTCATGATAAAAAACTGTTTTTCCAAAACAATATTTTTTTCAAACATATTTTTCTAAATCTTCATCAAATACAAAAACAAGATATACTTTTAAAGCATAGTGTGTATGGATATGATCCACTACACAATCAAGATGAAATATCTATGTTTTTAACAATAAGCATAAACTTGGTTTTGGTTGAAAGATATGTATATATGCAAATACCAAAAACCAAACACGATATTTTTCCAAAATGAAAGTCTTTTCTAAACTGAAAATTCTTTTATGAAAGACAACAAATTCAAGAGTGTGTGTGTGATATCTACTTGAGCAATCCACCAACTATCTATCCTTTACATTTTAACTAAAACAAACTAAAATCTTATACCTAGACACAAGTCTTGATCTTGAAGTCTTCCCTTGAAGTCTTCTCATCCTCTTGACTTGGTCCAAGTGCAATCCAACGAGCTCAACAAATTGATGTGGTCTTGATGCATAGGCTCGTGAATCAACCGGCACTAGCTCCAAAACTTGTCTTAAAATCCTTTGTTGAAGCTCCACACCTACTAAGATCTTGATAATGAATCTGTCACTAATTAAACACAAGATCATTATTAAACATAACTACATGAGTTGATCATCATCAAAACTAGGGTGATAGGCCTTTGGGCCAACATCTTGAACCTTTACTTGATTTAAGTCACCTTCCTGAGTCGGTATTAGTCCCTGTCCTTCCTGAGTCCAAGTCAATCATTCTATCATTTCATACTCCTTTCTGGACGAGGTGGTTGACAAATTTGACTCCGAAGTTAGTTATGGAATATGGAAATTAGATCGGGCTAAATATTTAATAAAGATCCTTTATGGATATATCTTTTTAATGGGTTATATTGAAGAAATTGTTGGTGGGTTCCTCCAAACCCAAAGAAAAGTCGATTGGGCCGCATTTCGTGGACCAATCAGACCACCACCGGAACCACCACCATAAGGTAACATTTTCCTTCCCTTTCGTCTTTTCATCCATCTATGCATTAATTCATACATTGAGGACAATGCATGAGATAGGTGTGGGGGAGGGTCTAACATAACTTTTCTTTAAAAAAAATTTAACATTTTCTTTACTTTTAAAAAACTTTTTGAAAATAGAAATAATATTTTGACATATTTTTTGTAAGAATTAAGTTAATTTTAAGGAATAGGAAAATCTAAATTCGGATTTCTTATACTTGGTCAAAATAAGATTATTTGTTTGATTTTTAGGGTTAGGAAGATAATTTGTCAAAGTAATTTAGTCTTGATCTTTACCTTGATGAAATATGCACACTTCATACACTTACACACTTAGGGTTCAAAACAATGATTCTTATGCTTTATTAAAAAAAAGTATAAAAAAATAAATAAATAAATAAATCTAATTATTGATTAGCTAGGTGCTTTGGCCTAAGCAAGCCTTAGTATTTATGCGAAAGATAATTAGATAAGTTTGAAAAAAAAAGAAAAAAAGTGAGATAAACAAATCTAATTATTGATTAGCTAGGTGCTTTGGCCTAAGTAAACCTTAGTATTTATGCGAAAGATGATTAGATAAGTTTAAGAGAAAATATATAAAATCCTCTGATTAAGCTGGCTATTTGTGCCTAATGAAGCATAAGTATTCACGCCTAAAAGTGGTTCATATAATAAAATCCTTAGTTTTGTGGCCTTATTTGCTCGAGTCCTTAAGTCCTTGCGGTGTCTTCTCACCCGGTGCCCTAAGATCGTTTGGTTTGGGAGTCATCGATTAAAGGCTCGTTACATGGGCAGATTAGAAAGCTTAATAGAACTAAGGAATAATACCACAAATATATATATATATATATATATATATATAATATATGTATAAATAAATAAGGCATAAGAGTTAGAGTTAATGAACCCTTAGTCAAAATTTTCACAGTCACAAGTGCATATGACTTAGGGTAAAGTAATAGATTAGATGAAAAGCACAATTTGACTCCTTACTTAAATTGATAACAAATTTTTGAATAGAGACTAAGTTTGGGAATGAAAAATTCAGTCTTCCTATAACTTATAGATTGCTTAGATCTTACAATTATATTTCAAATATTTTTCTCTTTCAAAATGCTTTTCGAAAATACTAACTCTTTATTTCCCTTTCTTTATGGATTTTGTGGGTGCAATCCGCTGAAATCCTCACGGGATAAAACTCGTCCTCGAGGGGAAACCTAGAGTTTTAACGGCTTGTTACACATGCTCAGTGCAATCGCGTGACCTGCGAAAGTTGTCTAATAATCCTTAGTATAGTTTAGTTATTTTGCTCGAGGACGTGCAAAAGATAGGTATGGGGTGTGATTGGTCGCTAATATTGCATATTTAATATCATATGTCCATACTTTTTATAGAATAAAAGCCTGCATTGTCCTAATTAATTGTTTGATTTATTTGCAGGCCCAATCTTTAAGGAGATGAAGAGAAATGAGCCTAAAGCCCACCAAAATTCTGAATTAAATCAGAATTAATTCGCACTCACTGAATCAGGACAAAATCAAGAGGTTGAAAACCGATTGAGAAGAATCCTCTCAGAATCGATCGGTTAAAGCCAAGAATCCAAGGCCATTTCGTTAGAATCCGGGACTCAATTTGAAAATCCAACTGCAGATAAAGTCAGAAGGCCAAACCAGCGCGACCCACCAACAGGGTGTGGCCATTTGGCCACACCCTTGCCGCAGAAACGCGGCCCAAGCCGCGTTTTCGCGGCATTGTTGGGGAGTTAGGGGGAGCGTTTGCTCCCCCGATCTCCCCGGATCCTGGTTGTTGGGTTTATGTCTATAAAAGGCCAGTATCTGCGCTGAAAATGGACGCCAATGCAGATTAGGATTTAGCCTAGTTTTAATTCTTTGTAGTTTAGGTTTTTCTTTTCTTTTATGTAACTTGTATGTAAATTTAGGGTAGAAGAAGATTCATGTAAGTAAGAGAGAGAGGCTGATGTCGAGAGAGACACCGATGTACCCTCCTCCTTTCTTCCATTGTCTCTGCAAGTAATAAAGGTAAAAGCTTCTTTTTATGTTCGTATTTTGTTTTGCTTTCCTCTTCCTCTTTCTACTTTACCTTGGTTGTATTTGTTGAGTTTACAAGTGAATTCCAAAGCGAGTATAACTAAGCTACGTGAGAGCCAGCGATAGTTCATGAAGATGTTCTCCTCTTCCAAGCTCCACATCACTTCGTTCTTGGTATGCTTAACGATATAATGTGCACGGGGACTGAGCTCGAGTTTATGATCTATGCGTTGAACGCCTCCGAAGCAAAAGGTAGAACTTGCAAAAGGTTTTCAGGTAAGTCATCAATTAAACTAGGTAAGTATTCCTTCCTTTTCTTTCCTTTCTTTCATTTCTGTAAATTAAATCACCACCTCTTCCAACTCTTTCTTCTCCACTCACTCCATTTGTACATAGTCGCTTTCATTGTTTTTCTAATTTTTTCCACCTTCTTCATCTTTCATTTTCTTCTAACTTTAACATAATTTTCTTTTTCTTAACTTAAAACAGAGAAGAACTCTCGTTTGGTTTTTATAACGATTTCAATAAAACTGTAAACGCTTCTATCGCAAAATCCTCCTTGTGGATCACGACCCGCATAGCCACTTGCTATAGCGGAAGAATTGAGCACTTGCACATTTTTATTATAAGTTCTAAAATTCCGTATTTTGTGTGCAGGTTTTGCCTCAATCAGATGTCCTGCTCTTTTTATCACCGCGGAGATAATTAGCACTAAATAGTACTTTAGCTCTAGTTTCGCGGCTAAGAACCTTGAGAATTCCTTGGGTGCTGAAGCTGCATAGCACCGCTGTCAACACTTAGGGACGATCCCTTAGCTCCGCTACGAAGCGCGAGCTTAGCGCTTGATGAACTAGGGAGTGAAGCACGCTGTGGTGCTTTATCCGCTATGTTGTCGCGAAGGTGATTAGCCTTAGATAGCGTTTTGGCTCTAAATTCGCGGCTATGAACATCATGCATGGGAACGAGGCTGGCGCAAGGAGTTACTGCTCCTGAATTAGGTGAAGGCATGGTCGTCGTGACTTCGTGGCTAACAGTCTTGATGAAACAGGCTGGCCTCTTGCCTTTTTCTTCGCGAGAGGGATGAACTTGCAACGCAGCTACAATCGAGGCTTCATACAGAGCCTTCTGCTTTGGTCTTCACATCTGCGTTGACAAAGGAGACCTAGGTTCGCAGGGAACCTGACTAGCCACACGCGAGGCTGAGGGGTGTTGGCAGGATTCTGCTTCCAGTTTCTGCTTCAAAACTTTGGTCATGGAGACCTTTCTATGCTTCCGTGCATTGAGCATTAGACCACCCCCAGAGAGGGCTTCTTTGAATTTTCCCTGGTCGAAGTGAACAACTAGGTTCTCGAAGGTGATGGGCTGAAGATTCTGACCCTTGTATTGTAGGCCTGCTTCCTTGTTGCGCCAGAGGATCGTGGTAGGTTCGCAGAGAGCCTTATCTGTCTCCACAGAGCCTTACTTTGAAGACTTAACCAGAGGGGCTCTGGTCACACCGGCTTTCTTGAATTCAGAGATAGATCCGAAGGTCTGTTCGTCGCATTACGACACTTGATTCTCAGCAGTGGAAATCAATCCCCAGCGGAGTCGCGATCTTATTTTCCATTGATTTTGTAAAAGGGAAACTTACAAAAAAAAAGGGATCAAGGAGCTAAATTACAAGTGTTCTAAAAAAGATTACAAGTAGATCTCCTCTGAGATTCTGGAGAAGTGTGCCGATAGAAGTCTGGTCAGCCCGCGACTACTTTGTCCCTTTGACGATGCGATCGATGGGATTCCCTTCTCGCCTGGTTTGGAGAATCAGAGAACAGAAGGTTGATAGAACCCTCTTGTTACTTCTCAAACCGCCTTCACTTGGAAATTCCTTCTCGCCTGGTTCCAGAGATTCCTTGAAAGGAAGGAAAGTATTAGGGTATCAGCACCCTGATTAGAGAAGTAATTCTCTAAATTCTCTGAATTCTTGGAAGCAAGAGAATAGATCTCTGTTTAGCCGTCTCTCTATTTTTTTAGCCTCCGTGTGTTTGCCCTCCTCGTCTGTTTTTTTCTCTCCGTGTACCCGTGGTAGGCTATTTATAGGAGAGCAGGGGTATAATTGTCCCTTGAAAATCTGAAAACAGATTAAGTCAATCTGTTTAAATCTAGAAAGTAGCCTTGTTGCGAGGATAGAATCAGCTTCTGTGAAACTAGGAATAGCAGGTAGCGTCGATCTCCTGATCTGTTTTGATTCTTTCCAAATAATTGAAAGATCTCCCTAATCTTCTTACTTGTTCTAGGAGAGTCAAGTGATTATGGCAGGCAGTTGCCAAATTTAATCTCAGATTTGATCTTGATTAGATTTGATCTTGAATATTTAATCTCATCTGGGGATTTAATTGGTCAAAGGTTGACCATAAAAGACCCACAGCGGAGTTGCCGCATTGAGCTTACAGGGGAGCTGGAAGGAGCGTCTGGTGAAGTCAGAAGAAAGTTCTTCAGTGGAGCTAGATAAACATCTGTGACAAAGCTACCATCCTTCTGCGTGGTTGCGTATGGCTTCGAGTGAAGCTAACTCTTTGCGGAGTTAACTGAGCACTTCAGACGAAACTGTAAGTTAGCTCACTGATAGAGCTTTGAATAGCTTCAAGGCGAAGTTGGACAAACTTAGCCTCTCAGGCGAAGCTATCTCCTCGGGCTCATGTGATGCTAAGTGTTGAGCTAACCTAGTATCTTAGACCTGATTAGGTATGTTTAGAGATAATCTGGCTTACTGTCGGCTTTACTGGATCAGTAGAGTCCAAGTTGCTGATTTGTCCCTCGGAGATGGGTACAGAACTGGTCGTCAGCTTGTCTGTCACTTGTCTTTTATAAATGTCAACAAGTTTAGATATTATTCAGGCCAGTCAGAATCTTGTCTTTTTAAAGTGTCAACAATTTGGTGTTCAAATTTATCAGTATACCCAGTGAGTGGAAGTCCTAACTTAAATCTTGTTTTTCCCCATTTAGAAATAATTATTATTGGGAAAATATTGATAATATGGATTCATTTAAACTAAGAGATTACATCATTAAATAAATGATTGTGACAGTTATTGTAAAAGTGAATTTGTGTTATGGAACCGAAATCCAAATAGGGTATCCGAATAATAAATCACGGATGTGTTATGTATATGTGTGAACATAACACGGGGATGATACCAAATTGTGACCTTGTTGTTTATAATTCATATAGACATGATCGTAAGTACTTGAATATGTATTAATATGAGTGAACATAGACAAATACCGCATGAGTTATACGTTTGTGAGTTTCTGAGCATGATGTATATGTTGCGAGTATTTATTAGAATTTAGAACCGAATAACTAAATACTAGGCTTTGATAGAATTTGTTAAATGTAAATCTACAGCTAATACCATCTACCTGTCTGTGATGAATATTGAAGTTACTTAACCTGGAAATCGTTAGTGGGTAAAGTCTACCCCTGATTCCTTTAAACACTGTATTGCATATGTATTAACTAATAAGATAAGAATGATGGTTTGTAAGTGAGAATTGATATTATATGCTAGTGATATCCAAGTCATTACGAAAGTTGTAGTTATGGATAATAATAATCGGACGGTGGTTGGTTAACACCGATGTACCCGATGAGTAGACTAAACAGTGACAATAGGAAATCGATTACAGATGTAACGCCCCGATTCCACGGATACGGGGACGTCACTGCGACGTATATACGTAGGTCAGAAAATGCTCCCACGTATATACGCTAAGCATCTAGTACAACAAGGATCAGAGTACACGACAAAGCGTGATATTCAAACATATGCCAACTTAAAAGTACAAGTACAAGTTATCACAAGATATGATAAAATATTACACATTACATGTATCTTTTATCACAACCAAGTCCAAAAGTAAAAGATACAATATGAACACAAAATGCTCACGAGTAGGATGAAGATCTCGTGAGTCAAAAAGAGAAGTCTGGCACAAAGGACTGGAACTAGTCTGCCTGCTCACTAAGAAAAGCTTGATCCTCTGTGGAAGGCTCCACTTCGATCCAAGCTTCGGAACCTGAATATACAAATCCAAGGGAGTCAGGACCTCCCAACAACGAACAGGCTACAGCCAAATGGCTAGGAGACAAGAATAAAAGATAGAACAACATAATGAATATCAATTAGCAATAAATGAAAGCATGAAGAGATAAAGTCAGAATACAATGAATCCACAGTTAGAGTCTATTATTATTATTACTTGTCTTACTGTGATATCTAGCTATGTGACCCAGCGTCCCAGGACACATAGATCCATATCCTAGTAAAGTAAGGTTGTTATTGGAAACCAGCGGGATTGTCAACGAACTATGTTTACAGTGGGTCCCGTACATGCCCGGGACAACGGTCCAGGATTGTTCCGTTGCTTGATGACGGAAACCAGCCGCTAGGCTAACAGGAGGGACTTATGTATGCCCTTATCATGATGGTACCAGTAATGAGGGAGCAAGCTCTCCCCTCGGTCCCCTGGAGGCCCTCAGGTCAGACCGAAAATATAGTTGCACAACATACCTAATACCACTGTAAACATGAACACATATTGATATCCACATGTTTTCCCCCGACCCAATGTAAGTTGGTCCATTTTATACAAAAGTCAAGTGTATCATACTTGGTGTTAATAGATAGCATGATAAGTGGTGATATTCATTAATTAACAAGTTATAAAATGAGAATATACAATAACAAGCCATGAAGTAACAAGAGGTAACATCCATCAAGTAACAGGTCATGAAGTACCATCCATGAAGCGTAAACAAGAATAATATATCCCACATGTATCAAGGGTATGATCCAAATTCAGAAAAGAAATCAACTATAATAACAGCCTAAATTAGTCGACTAGGTGGAATGGTTAGTCGACTAATAGTGGTCTCTAGTCGACTAACAGGTACGTCAGTCGACTAAATCTGCGATACAGAGAGTCGAGTTACTGATTCAGGAAAAGTTAGTCGACTATGGTAGAAAGGGTAGTCGACTAACAATGATCTATAGTCGACTAATAGTTAAGGTAAGTCGACTAACAGTGATTTCCAGAGAGTTGGGGTTTATTTTCAGGAAAAGTTAGTCGACTAATAATCAAGATAAGTCGACTAAAACTGTGTTTCAGAACAGGGGTCGTTTCAAATAAGGATCTCAAGTCGACTAACTCCTAGGTCAAGTCGACTAATCGTGGTCTGAAAACAGGGTACAGAACAGAATTTGATGGTTGAATTTGAAGACCAAAAGCATGATTTTGAAGGCACAAGTGTACATGAATTGTAAACACAAGTATACTAAAAAGTTTACAAGTCTTGGTGAGTAAAATACTCACTAAGAACGGCTACTTGAAGCTTTACGAGTTCCGAAAAGGTCGTTGTCGACGATATCACCAACTTGATCCTTGGCGATATAACGACGAAGAAAACTACGATCTCAATTCCAAAGTAGTGGTAGTTGAAGAGGAGATGGAGACTTAGGTGAGCTTTTGGAGTTGGTGGTGGAGTTTGAGATGGAGGAGGATTTGGTGAGGGCTAAATCTTTGGTGAAATGAAGAAAAAGGAAAAGAAATGTAAAGGAAATGTTTATATAGGTTTTAGATTTTGTAAAGGAGTTGTAAATAAGGTAGAAGAGAGGGGGTTTTTGCAAATAGGGGAGGTGAGGTGTCCCTCTTTTGGCCACTTGGCCGGCCATGGAAGAGAGAGAGAAAGAGGGGCATTAATGAGGAAGTTGGTGGAAGTGTGTGGGGTTTGTTGGAATATTGGAAAAGATTGGAATTTTTGGAAATTGGAAATCTTGTGGCTAGTGAAGGAAGGAAAGAAAACAAGAGAAAGGAAAAAGGAAAAGAATTTATAAATGAAGATATTTTCTTGGACTTAGAAATTAAAAATATTGAAAAGACAATTTCCCGGGTTTAAGTCGAGGATGCTGAAAACATTTCGGAAAATACCGAAATCGTCCCGAAATCAAGTATCTTGGAACGACTCGTAAAATTTACCAAAATAAATAATAATATTTTAAGACTCATGGTGAAATTCGTTTGGAGAAATAATTTATAGTTTTAAAACTAAAAATCCCGGAATCAGTTAGCTACCGACTCCGGTGGAATTTTCATAAAATCATAAAATTCCCAGAAAAAGTATTTAGGTAAGAAATACGATTCTAAGAAATAATGCCTAAAGGACTTTCTAGAATTTCCTAACTGTTTGTAAGATAAAAATCTGGGAATCGATCAGCGACACTGGTCGACACCGTTTTGAAGATTTTCAATTAATTCAGGAAAATTCCAGAAAATCATATAAAATCTAAAATATTGGAAAATAATATTTGATACTGAAATCGGTCAAATACAGGAAGTAAATCGAAAAAAACGATCGAAAAACTGAATACGCAACTAAGTACGTATTCCAGGAACGGGGTATTACAATCCATCCACCTTACAAAAATTTCGTCCTCGAAATTTCAGAAAGTGAAAGGTAACGGTAGAGAAGGATAAGAAGAAAGAATTTTACCAATCAAGTTGTGAAGAGTTGCGGATAACGTTCACGGATAACATCCTCTCGTTCCCACGTGGCCTCTCCTGGCGCATGCCTGTTCCAAGACACCAACACTAATGGTATTGCCTTATTCTTCAATGTCTTAACACTTCTGTCCAAAATGGCCATCGGTTGCTCTTGATATGACAAATCCGGTTGTAGTTCCAGTTCGGAGTGATCCAGGATATGACTATCATCCTTGACATACTTCCTCAACTGTGATACGTGGAATACATTGTGAACTCCGTCCAATGATGGCGGTAATGCTAATCGATAGGACACATCTCCCACACGGTCCAAAATCTCGAATGGGCCGATATATCTCGGACTAAGCTTTCCACGAGTACCGAACCGGATTACTCCTTTTGTAGGTGATATCTTCAAAACACATGATCTCCTGTCTGGAATTCCAATGGCCTTCTCTGAGTGTCAGCCCAACTTTTCTGCCGACTCTGAGCTGCCCTGAGGTGATCTCTGATGATTCTGACTTTATCTGTTGTCTGAATTAGGATTTCTGGCCCCAAAAGTCTCCTCTCACCGACTTCGTCCCAACAAATCGGTGGCCTACACTTCCTTCCATACAATGCTTCAAATGGTGCCATCTTGATACTTGCCTGATAGCTGTTATTATAAGAAAATTCAGCCAAGTGAAGATGATCTTCCCATGATCCCTTGAATTCAATCATGCAAGCCCGCAACATGTCTTCAAGAATCTGGATAGTCCTTTCAGATTATCCGTCTGTCTGAGGGTGATAGGAAGTACTGAATTTCAGACGAGTTCCTAGACTTTCTTGGAGACTTTCCCAGAAATGTGATCTGAATCTTGTGTCTCTATCTGATACAATACTAACTGGAACTCCATGTAGACGAACTATCTCCTTCATGTACTTGTCTGCCAAAACCTCTGTTGTCTGACCTACCCTGAATGGTATGAAGTGAGCTGATTTGGTGAGGCGATCAATGATTACCCATACAGCATTATTACCCTTAGGACTACGAGGTAATGCCGTAACAAAATCCATGGTGATGTGCTCCCACTTCCATTCGGGTATTGGTAAGGGTTGCAGAAGTCCAGCTGCCCTCTGATGTTCTATCTTTATCTGCTGACAAACTAAGCACTTGGATACATACTGGGCTATCTCCCTTTTCATAGCATTCCACCAAAACTGCTTCTTTATGTCTTGATACATTTTGTTTCCCCCCGGGTGTATGGAATAGGCTGAACTGTGTGCTTCTGCTAGAATCTTCTGTCGAACTTCTCCTTGGGAACACAAAGTCTGCTACCAAAATACAAGGCATCATCCGGATGAATACTGATATCAGTCCTCAATCCAGCCTCTACTTGAGCTCGGAATTGCTGTAATCTGGGGTCTTCCTTTTGAGCTTCCTTGATCTCATCTATCAATGCTGACTGAATCTGCAAGGTCATGAACTGTCCTGCCTTATCAGTTCCTTGAACTATCATCAAGTTCAATCTTATGATGTCTTGAATCAACTCGTTCTGTTGAGTAAGTTGGACTAGTACTCTATTCTCTGGCTTCCTGCTCAGTGCATCTGGAACTGTATTGACCTTACCCGGATGATATTGCAAGTCTATATCATAGTCCGCCATTAGCTCCAGTCACCGTCTCTGCCTCATGTTCAATTCCTTCTGTGTGAAAATATATTTGAGGCTCTTGTGATCCGTGTATATTAACACCTTGTCTCCCAGAAGATAATGCCTCCAGATCTTCAAGGCAAATATAACAGCTGCTAGCTCCAAGTCATGAGTTGGGTAATTTCGCTCATGAGGCTTCAGTTGCCTGGATGCATAGGCTATAACATGATCATGTTGCATTAGTACACACCCCAGGCCTTTTCCGGACGCATCACTGAATATGACCATCCCTCCTCTACCTGAGGGAGTCCTCAAGATTGGAGCCGAAATGAGTCTTTGCTTCAATTGCTCAAATGCTGCAGTACATTCCTCTGTCCACATGTACCTTTCTCCTTTCCGGGTGAGCTTGGTCAACGGGGCTGCAATCTTAGAGAAATCTTAGACAAAGCGTCTGTAATATCCGGCTAGACCAATAAAACTCTTAATCTCAGTCACCGTCTTGGAATAGGCCAATCCTTCACTGCCTGGACTTTGCTGGGATCAACTGAAATTCCTTCTGCTGAAACCATGTGTCCAAGGAAGGCTATACTGTCCAACCAAAAGTCACACTTGCTCCTCTTAGCATGAAGCTGCTCCTGCTGGAGAGTCTGCAATACCATCCTCAAGTGTTCTGCATGCTCCCTGTTGTTCTTTGAATAGATCAAGATGTCATCTATAAAAACAACTACAAACTGATCCAAATAGGGCGAGAACACTCTGTTCATCAAATCCATGAAAACTGAAGGGGCATTGGTGACTCCGAAAGCATAACTAGAACTCATAGTGGCCATAACGGGTCCTGAATGCCGTCTTCGAATATCCTCTTTCTTCACCCTAAGCTGATGGTAACCCGATTGTAAATCTAATTTAGAGAATACCCGGGCTCCATGAAGCTGATCAAACAGATCATCAATCCTTGGTAAGGGATACTTGTTCTTGATGGTAACCTTGTTCAACTCCCTATAGTCAATACAAAGCCTTTTACCACCATCCTTCTTGTTTGCCAATAATACTGGAGCTCCCCATGGTGAAGTGCTTGGCCGAATCAATCCCTTATCAGAGTATTCCTGCAGCTGCTTCTTTAGAATCTCTAACTCCGTCGGTGCCATCCTGTACGGAGCCTTGGATATAGGAGCTGCTCCAGGCACAGTACTAATAGAGAACTCAATCATCCTTTCAGGTGGCAGTCCTGAGATCTCAGCAAACACCTCTGGGAATTCATCCCACACCGGTATTCCCTTCTTCTGAATCTCCGAAGTAGTCATCCGAGTCTTTCTCTTGGTAGACTTCACTTCTCCACTAAATTGGAATTCAGGCTGAAGAGGGATTCTGAAATTAATCTTCTTCTTCCTACAGTCAATAACTGCATAATATTGACTGAGCCAGGTCATGCCTAAGATTACGTCGTACCCTTTGGTGTCTAGTACGAGCATATCTATGGCCAAGGTCTTGTTACAAAGTTCTACTGGACAATCAGTACAAACTCTAGTAGATATGACTACTCCATTCCCTGTACTAATCTCCCATTTGTGGTCTAAAGATTTAACAGGTATAGAATGCAATGCCACAAAATGATCTGAGATATAACAATGAGAAGCTCCTGAATCGAAGAGGGCTAAAACAGGTTTTGAATGCACCATGATTTTACCTGTTATCACTTCCTCAGAAGTCTCAGCCTCTTCTTCCGTCAAGTTGTAAGCTTGTCCCCTTCCACGCCCTGCAGCAGTCCTAGCTCCTCTTTGGACTGGGCGAATAGCTTGTTGTGGAGGAGGGGAGGAGCTCTCCTGATCATCGGTCCTTGTTCCTCTGTCCAAGTGGCCCTGGAAGTGATCTCTGTCCATTTGGTCCCTGTAGTGCTGGCAAAGCTTGGCCGGCTATCCCCATTCTCCTGTGTGGACAGGCTTCTATGGAATGGTCTCGGGAACCACATACCAAGCATAATCCATTTGCCCTACGGCAATTCTGTCGAATGTGACCTGGTTTCTGACAATAGCTACAGAAGGATAATGGTTGGGCCGTCTGGTAAGGAGCTGGTCGGAATGGTCGCCTCATTGTCTGAACCTTTGCTGCTCTGAATGGGCCTCCTCTTCCTATTGGTGGAAATGGCCTCTTCATGGCCTGGTTCCTCGTCTGGTTCACTTGCTTCTTCTCTAGCCCACGCTCCACTTCTCGAGCTATGGTGAGAACTTCTGAATAAGTCTTCAGCTGCTGGGGCATTAAGAAGACCTGGATGTCCATCTGCAAGCCCTGCTGAAATCTACTTGCCCGCTTCTCCTCATCAGTTACCATGTATGGAGCAAAGCGGCTAAGTCTGAGAAATTCCGCGGCATACTCGTCCACGGACCTGTTCCCTTGCTGAAGTCGGATAAACTGCTCTTCCATGTCCTTCTGAGCAGTGGCAGGAAAGAATCTGCTATAGAAACTCTTGGAGAATGTGTCCCAGGTGACAGGCTTCTCCAATCTTGCCTCCTCAGCTAGCCACCATGTTCTGGCTATATCCTTCAATTGAATCTTAGCAACCTCCACCTGATTCTCCTTTGGAACTCGAGCTGCATTCAACAAGTCTGAGGTATCTGTCAGCCATTGCTCAGCATCCAGGGGTTTCTCTTCACCCGTGAATATGGCTGGTTGCAGCCGTCTGAAGTCTGAAATATTTCCCGGCCTCTGTTCCTTTGGAGCTGCTAACTCTTGCCGAAGGAGTTCCGTCTGTTGTTGCTGATTCTCCATCATTGTCTGAATAACCCTCAGAATATCGACATTCTCTCCCGTGGGTCCATTTGATGCTTGCCCAGAGTTGTTACGACCCGACCTTCTATCCATACTTAGTTGGTAAAAGATAACTGGAATTTGGAAAAATGGAAGGATTTTAGGATATAAGGGAAGGAATCAAGAAGGAATCAAGAAGGACTAGATAACTTTGTACTTTGTAGTTGGCAATAGCAAATTTCATTAATTTGCTGCTTGATTGTACTATAGGTGTGAGAGCCTAGGCTCTGATACCAACCTGTAACGCCCCGATTCCACGGATACGGGGACGTCACTGCGACGTATATACGTAGGTCAGAAAATGCTCCCACGTATATACGCTAAGCATCTAGTACAACAAGGATCAGAGTACACGACAAAGCGTGATATTCAAACATATGCCAACTTAAAAGTACAAGTACAAGTTATCACAAGATATGATAAAATATTACACATTACATGTATCTTTTATCACAACCAAGTCCAAAAGTAAAAGATACAATATGAACACAAAATGCTCACGAGTAGGATGAAGATCTCGTGAGTCAAAAAGAGAAGTCTGGCACAAAGGACTGGAACTAGTCTGCCTGCTCACTAAGAAAAGCTTGATCCTCTGTGGAAGGCTCCACTTCGATCCAAGCTTCGGAACCTGAATATACAAATCCAAGGGAGTCAGGACCTCCCAACAACGAACAGGCTACAGCCAAATGGCTAGGAGACAAGAATAAGAAAGATAGAACAACATAATGAATATCATTAGCAATAAATGAAAGCATGAAGAGATAAAGTCAGAATACAATGAATCCATAGTTAGAGTCTATTATTATTATTACTTGTCTTACTGTGATATCTAGCTATGTGACCCAGCGTCCCAGGGCACATAGATCCATATCCTAGTAAAGCAAGGTTGTTATTGGAAACCAGCGGGATTGTCAACGAACTATGTTTACAGTGGGTCCCGTACATGCCCGGGACAACGGTCCAGGATTGTTCCGTTGCTTGATGACGGAAACCAGCCGCTAGGCTAACAGGAGGGACTTATGTATGCCCTTATCATGATGGTACCAGTAATGAGGGAGCAAGCTCTCCCCTCGGTCCCCTGGAGGCCCTCAGGTCAGACCGGAAATATAGTTGCACAACATACCTAATACCACTGTAAACATGAACACATATTGATATCCACATGTTTTCCCCCGACCCAATGTAAGTTGGTCCATTTTATACAAAAGTCAAGTGTATCATACTTGGTGTTAATAGATAGCATGATAAGTGGTGATATTCATTAATTAACAAGTTATAAAATGAGAATATACAATAACAAGCCATGAAGTAACAAGAGGTAACATCCATCAAGTAACAGGTCATGAAGTACCATCCATGAAGCGTAAACAAGAATAATATATCCCACATGTATCAAGGGTATGATCCAAATTCAGAAAAGAAATCAACTATAATAAACAGCCTAAATTAGTCGACTAGGTGGAATGGTTAGTCGACTAATAGTGGTCTCTAGTCGACTAACAGGTACGTCAGTCGACTAAATCTGCGATACAGAGAGTCGAGTTACTGATTCAGGAAAAGTTAGTCGACTATGGTAGAAAGGGTAGTCGACTAACAATGATCTATAGTCGACTAATAGTTAAGGTAAGTCGACTAACAGTGATTTCCAGAGAGTTGGGGTTTATTTTCAGGAAAAGTTAGTCGACTAATAATCAAGATAAGTCGACTAAAACTGTGTTTCAGAACAGGGGTCGTTTCAAATAAGGATCTCAAGTCGACTAACTCCTAGGTCAAGTCGACTAATCGTGGTCTGAAAACAGGGTACAGAACAGAATTTGATGGTTGAATTTGAAGACCAAAAGCATGATTTTGAAGGCACAAGTGTACATGAATTGTAAACACAAGTTTACTAAAAAGTTTACAAGTCTTGGTGAGTAAAAATACTCACTAAGAACGGCTACTTGAAGCTTTACGAGTTCCGAAAAGGTCGTTGTCGACGATATCACCAACTTGATCCTTGGCGATATAAACGACGAAGAAAACTACGATCTCAATTCCAAAGTAGTGGTAGTTGAAGAGGAGATGGAGACTTAGGTGAGCTTTTGGAGTTGGTGGTGGAGTTTGAGATGGAGGAGGATTTGGTGAGGGCTAAATCTTTGGTGAAATGAAGAAAAGGAAAAGAAATGTAAAGGAAATGTTTATATAGGTTTTAGATTTTGTAAAGGAGTTGTAAATAAGGTAGAAGAGAGGGGGTTTTTGCAAATAGGGGAGGTGAGGTGTCCCTCTTTTGGCCACTTGGCCGGCCATGGAAGAGAGAGAGAAAGAGGGGCATTAATGAGGAAGTTGGTGGAAGTGTGTGGGGTTTGTTGGAATATTGGAAAATTGGAATTTTTGGAAATTGGAAATCTTGTGGCTAGTGAAGGAAGGAAAGGAAAACAAGAGAAAGGAAAAGGAAAAGAATTTATAATGAAGATATTTTCTTGGACTTAGAAATTAAAAATATTGAAAAGACAATTTCCCGGGTTTAAGTCGAGGATGCTGAAAACATTTCGGAAAATACCGAAATCGTCCCGAAATCAAGTATCTTGGAACGACTCGTAAAATTTACCAAAAATAAATAATAATATTTTAAGACTCATGGTGAAATTCGTTTGGAGAAATAATTTATAGTTTTAAAACTAAAAATCCCGGAATCAGTTAGCTACCGACTCCGTGGAATTTTCATAAAATCATAAAATTCCCAGAAAAAGTATTTAGGTAAGAAATACGATTCTAAGAAATAATGCCTAAAGGACTTTCTAGAATTTCCTAACTGTTTGTAAGATAAAAATCTGGGAATCGATCAGCGACACTGGTCGACACCGGTTTTGAAGATTTTCAATTAATTCAGGAAAATTCCAGAAAATCATATAAAATCTAAAATATTGGAAAATAATATTTGATACTGAAATCGGTCAAATACAGGAAGTAAATCGAAAAAAATACGATCGAAAAACTGAATACGCAACTAAGTACGTATTCCAGGAACGGGGTATTACAATCCATCCACCTTACAAAAATTTCGTCCTCGAAATTTCAGAAAGTGAAAGGTAACGGTAGAGAAGGATAAGAAGAAAGAATTTTACCAATCAAGTTGTGAAGAGTTGCGGATAACGTTCACGGATAACATCCTCTCGTTCCCACGTGGCCTCTCCTGGCGCATGCCTGTTCCAAGACACCAACACTAATGGTATTGCCTTATTCTTCAATGTCTTAACACTTCTGTCCAAAATGGCCATCGGTTGCTCTTGATATGACAAATCCGGTTGTAGTTCCAGTTCGGAGTGATCCAGGATATGACTATCATCCTTGACATACTTCCTCAACTGTGATACGTGGAATACATTGTGAACTCCGTCCAACGATGGCGGTAATGCCAATCGATAGGACACATCTCCCACACGGTCCAAAATCTCGAATGGGCCGATATATCTCGGACTAAGCTTTCCACGAGTACCGAACCGGATTACTCCTTTTGTAGGTGATATCTTCAAAAACACATGATCTCCTGTCTGGAATTCCAATGGCCTTCTCTGAGTGTCAGCCCAACTTTTCTGCCGACTCTGAGCTGCCCTGAGGTGATCTCTGATGATTCTGACTTTATCTGTTGTCTGAATTAGGATTTCTGGCCCCAAAGTCTCCTCTCACCGACTTCGTCCCAACAAATCGGTGGCCTACACTTCCTTCCATACAATGCTTCAAATGGTGCCATCTTGATACTTGCCTGATAGCTGTTATTATAAGAAATTCAGCCAAGTGAAGATGATCTTCCCATGATCCCTTGAATTCAATCATGCAAGCCCGCAACATGACTTCAAGAATCTGGATAGTCCTTTCAGATTGTCCGTCTGTCTGAGGGTGATAGGAAGTACTGAATTTCAGACGAGTTCCTAGACTTTCTTGGAGACTTTCCCAGAAATGTGATCTGAATCTTGTGTCTCTATCTGATACAATACTAACTGGAACTCCATGTAGACGAACTATCTCCTTCATGTACTTGTCTGCCAAAACCTCTGTTGTCTGACCTACCCTGAATGGTATGAAGTGAGCTGATTTGGTGAGGCGATCAATGATTACCCATACAGCATTATTACCCTTAGGACTACGAGGTAATGCCGTAACAAAATCCATGGTGATGTGCTCCCACTTCCATTCGGGTATTGGTAAGGGTTGCAGAAGTCCAGCTGCCCTCTGATGTTCTATCTTTATCTGCTGACAAACTAAGCACTTGGATACATACTGGGCTATCTCCCTTTTCATAGCATTCCACCAAAACTGCTTCTTTATGTCTTGATACATTTTGTTTCCCCCCGGGTGTATGGAATAGGCTGAACTGTGTGCTTCTGCTAGAATCTTCTGTCGAACTTCTCCTTGGGGAACACAAAGTCTGCTACCAAAATACAAGGCATCATCCGGATGAATACTGATATCAGTCCTCAATCCAGCCTCTACTTGAGCTCGGAATTGCTGTAATCTGGGGTCTTCCTTTTGAGCTTCCTTGATCTCATCTATCAATGCTGACTGAATCTGCAAGGTCATGAACTGTCCTGCCTTACCAGTTCCTTGAACTATCATCAAGTCCAATCTTATGATGTCTTGAATCAACTCGTTCTGTTGAGTAAGTTGGACTAGTACTCTATTCTCTGGCTTCCTGCTCAGTGCATCTGGAACTGTATTGACCTTGCCCGGATGATATTGCAAGTCTATATCATAGTCCGCCATTAGCTCCAGCCACCGTCTCTGCCTCATGTTCAATTCCTTCTGTGTGAAAATATATTTGAGGCTCTTGTGATCCGTGTATATTAACACCTTGTCTCCCAGAAGATAATGCCTCCAGATCTTCAAGGCAAATATAACAGCTGCTAGCTCCAAGTCATGAGTTGGGTAATTTCGCTCATGAGGCTTCAGTTGCCTGGATGCATAGCTATAACATGATCATGTTGCATTAGTACACACCCCAGGCCTTTTCCGGACGCATCACTGAATATGACCATCCCTCCTCTACCTGAGGGAGTCCTCAAGATTGGAGCTGAAATGAGTCTTTGCTTCAATTGCTCAAATGCTGCAGTACATTTCTCTGTCCACATGTACCTTTCTCTTTTCCGGGTGAGCTTGGTCAACGGGGCTGCAATCTTAGAGAAATCTTGGACAAAGCGTCTGTAATATCCGGCTAGACCAATAAAACTCTTAATCTCAGTCACCGTCTTGGGAATAGGCCAATCCTTCACTGCCTGGACTTTGCTGGGATCAACTGAAATTCCTTCTGCTGAAACCATGTGTCCAAGGAAGGCTATACTGTCCAACCAAAAGTCACACTTGCTCCTCTTAGCATGAAGCTGCTCCTGCTGGAGAGTCTGCAATACCATCCTCAAGTGTTCTGCATGCTCCCTGTTGTTCTTTGAATAGATCAAGATGTCATCTATAAAAACAACTACAAACTGATCCAAATAGGGCGAGAACACTCTGTTCATCAAATCCATGAAAACTGAAGGGGCATTGGTGACTCCGAAAGGCATAACTAGAAACTCATAGTGGCCATAACGGGTCCTGAATGCCGTCTTCGGATATCCTCTTTCTTCACCCTAAGCTGATGGTAACCCGATTGTAAATCTAATTTAGAGAATACCCGGGCTCCATGAAGCTGATCAAACAGATCATCAATCCTTGGTAAGGGATACTTGTTCTTGATGGTAACCTTGTTCAACTCCCTATAGTCAATACAAAGCCTTTTACCACCATCCTTCTTGTTTGCCAATAATACTGGAGCTCCCCATGGTGAAGTGCTTGGCCGAATCAATCCCTTATCAGAGTATTCCTGCAGCTGCTTCTTTAGAATCTCTAACTCCGTCGGTGCCATCCTGTACGGAGCCTTGGATATAGGAGCTGCTCCAGGCACAGTACTAATAGAGAACTCAATCATCCTTTCAGGTGGCAGTCCTGAGATCTCAGCAAACACCTCTGGGAATTCATCCCACACCGGTATTCCCTTCTTCTGAATCTCCGAAGTAGTCATCCGAGTCTTTCTCTTGGTAGACTTCACTTCTCCACTAAATTGGAATTCAGGCTGAAGAGGGATTCTGAAATTAATCTTCTTCTTCCTACAATCAATAACTGCATAATATTGACTGAGCCAGGTCATGCCTAAGATTACGTCGTACCCTTTGGTGTCTAGTACGAGCATATCTATGGCCAAGGTCTTGTTACAAAGTTCTACTGGACAATCAGCACAAACTCTAGTAGATATGACTACTCCATTCCCTGTACTAATCTCCCATTTGTGGTCTAAAGATTTAACAGGTATAGAATGCAATGCCACAAAATGATCTGAGATATAACAATGAGAAGCTCCTGAATCGAAGAGGGCTAAAACAGGTTTTGAATGCACCATGATTTTACCTGTTATCACTTCCTCAGAAGTCTCAGCCTCTTCTTCCGTCAAGTTGTAAGCTTGTCCCCTTCCACGCCCTGCAGCAGTCCTAGCTCCTCTTTGGACTGGGCGAATAGCTTGTTGTGGAGGAGGGGGAGGAGCTCTCCTGATCATCGGTCCTTGGTTCCTCTGTCCAAGTGGCCCTGGAAGTGATCTCTGTCCATTTGGTCCCTGTAGTGCTGGCAAAGCTTGGCCGGCTATCCCCATTCTCCTGTGTGGACAGGCTTCTATGGAATGGTCTCGGGAACCACATACCAAGCATAATCCATTTGCCCTACGGCAATTCTGTCGAATGTGACCTGGTTTCTGACAATAGCTACAGAAGGATAATGGTTGGGCCGTCTGGTAAGGAGCTGGTCGGAATGGTCGCCTCATTGTCTGAACCTTTGCTGCTCTGAATGGGCCTCCTCTTCCTATTGGTGGAAATGGCCTCTTCATGGCCTGGTTCCTCGTCTGGTTCACTTGCTTCTTCTCTAACCCACGCTCCACTTCTCGAGCTATGGTGAGAACTTCTGAATAAGTCTTCAGCTGCTGGGGCATTAAGAAGACCTGGATGTCCATCTGCAAGCCCTGCTGAAATCTACTTGCCCGCTTCTCCTCATCAGTTACCATGTATGGAGCAAAGCGGCTAAGTCTGAGAAATTCCGCGGCATACTCGTCCACGGACCTGTTCCCTTGCTGAAGTCGGATAAACTGCTCTTCCATGTCCTTCTGAGCAGTGGCAGGAAAGAATCTGCTATAGAAACTCTTGGAGAATGTGTCCCAGGTGACAGGCTTCTCCAATCTTGCCTCCTCAGCTAGCCACCATGTTCTGGCTATATCCTTCAATTGAATCTTAGCAACCTCCACCTGATTCTCCTTTGGAACTCGAGCTGCATTCAACAAGTCTGAGGTATCTGTCAGCCATTGCTCAGCATCCAGGGGTTTCTCTTCACCCGTGAATATGGCTGGTTGCAGCCGTCTGAAGTCTGAAATATTTCCCGGCCTCTGTTCCTTTGGAGCTGCTAACTCTTGCCGAAGGAGTTCCGTCTGTTGTTGCTGATTCTCCATCATTGTCTGAATAACCCTCAGAATATCGACATTCTCTCCCGTGGGTCCATTTGATGCTTGCCCAGAGTTGTTACGACCCGACCTTCTATCCATACTTAGTTGGTAAAAGATAACTGGAATTTGGAAAAATGGAAGGATTTTAGGATATAAGGGAAGGAATCAAGAAGGAATCAAGAAGGACTAGATAACTTTGTACTTTGTAGTTGGCAATAGCAAATTTCATTAATTTGCTGCTTGATTGTACTATAGGTGTGAGAGCCTAGGCTCTGATACCAACCTGTAACGCCCCGATTCCACGGATACGGGGACGTCACTGCGACGTATATACGTAGGTCAGAAAATGCTCCCACGTATATACGCTAAGCATCTAGTACAACAAGGATCAGAGTACACGACAAAGCGTGATATTCAAACATATGCCAACTTAAAAGTACAAGTACAAGTTATCACAAGATATGATAAAATATTACACATTACATGTATCTTTATCACAACCAAGTCCAAAAGTAAAAGATACAATATGAACACAAAATGCTCACGAGTAGGATGAAGATCTCGTGAGTCAAAAAGAGAAGTCTGGCACAAAGGACTGGAACTAGTCTGCCTGCTCACTAAGAAAAGCTTGATCCTCTGTGGAAGGCTCCACTTCGATCCAAGCTTCGGAACCTGAATATACAAATCCAAGGGAGTCAGGACCTCCCAACAACGAACAGGCTACAGCCAAATGGCTAGGAGACAAGAATAAGAAAGATAGAACAACATAATGAATATCAATTAGCAATAAATGAAGCATGAAGAGATAAAGTCAGAATACAATGAATCCATAGTTAGAGTCTATTATTATTATTACTTGTCTTACTGTGATATCTAGCTATGTGACCCAGCGTCCCAGGGCACATAGATCCATATCCTAGTAAAGCAAGGTTGTTATTGGAAACCAGCGGGATTGTCAACGAACTATGTTTACAGTGGGTCCCGTACATGCCCGGGACAACGGTCCAGGATTGTTCCGTTGCTTGATGACGGAAACCAGCCGCTAGGCTAACAGGAGGGACTTATGTATGCCCTTATCATGATGGTACCAGTAATGAGGGAGCAAGCTCTCCCCTCGGTCCCCTGGAGGCCCTCAGGTCAGACCGGAAATATAGTTGCACAACATACCTAATACCACTGTAAACATGAACACATATTGATATCCACATGTTTTCTCCCGACCCAATGTAAGTTGGTCCATTTTATACAAAAGTCAAGTGTATCATACTTGGTGTTAATAGATAGCATGATAAGTGGTGATATTCATTAATTAACAAGTTATAAAATGAGAATATACAATAACAAGCCATGAAGTAACAAGAGGTAACATCCATCAAGTAACAGGTCATGAAGTACCATCCATGAAGCGTAAACAAGAATAATATATCCCACATGTATCAAGGGTATGATCCAAATTCAGAAAAGAAATCAACTATAATAAACAGCCTAAATTAGTCGACTAGGTGGAATGGTTAGTCGACTAATAGTGGTCTCTAGTCGACTAACAGGTACGTCAGTCGACTAAATCTGCGATACAGAGAGTCGAGTTACTGATTCAGGAAAAGTTAGTCGACTATGGTAGAAAGGGTAGTCGACTAACAATGATCTATAGTCGACTAATAGTTAAGGTAAGTCGACTAACAGTGATTTCCAGAGAGTTGGGGTTTATTTTCAGGAAAAGTTAGTCGACTAATAATCAAGATAAGTCGACTAAAACTGTGTTTCAGAACAGGGGTCGTTTCAAATAAGGATCTCAAGTCGACTAACTCCTAGGTCAAGTCGACTAATCGTGGTCTGAAAACAGGGTACAGAACAGAATTTGATGGTTTGAATTTGAAGACCAAAAGCATGATTTTGAAGGCACAAGTGTACATGAATTGTAAACACAAGTATACTAAAAAGTTTACAAGTCTTGGTGAGTAAAAATACTCACTAAGAACGGCTACTTGAAGCTTTACGAGTTCCGAAAAGGTCGTTGTCGACGATATCACCAACTTGATCCTTGGCGATATAAACGACGAAGAAAACTACGATCTCAATTCAAAGTAGTGGTAGTTGAAGAGGAGATGGAGACTTAGGTGAGCTTTTGGAGTTGGTGGTGGAGTTTGAGATGGAGGAGGATTTGGTGAGGGCTAAATCTTTGGTGAAATGAAGAAAAAGGAAAAGAAATGTAAAGGAAATGTTTATATAGGTTTTAGATTTTGTAAAGGAATTGTAAATAAGGTAGAAGAGAGGGGGTTTTTGCAAATAGGGGAGGTGAGGTGTCCCTCTTTTGGCCACTTGGCCGGCCATGGAAGAGAGAGAGAAAGAGGGGCATTAATGAGGAAGTTGGTGGAAGTGTGTGGGGTTTGTTGGAATATTGGAAAAGATTGGAATTTTTGGAAATTGGAAATCTTGTGGCTAGTGAAGGAAGGAAAGGAAAACAAGAGAAAGGAAAAAGGAAAAGAATTTATAAATGAAGATATTTTCTTGGACTTAGAAATTAAAAATATTGAAAAGACAATTTCCCGGGTTTAAGTCGAGGATGCTGAAAACATTTCGGAAAATACCGAAATCGTCCCGAAATCAAGTATCTTGGAACGACTCGTAAAATTTACCAAAAATAAATAATAATATTTTAAGACTCATGGTGAAATTCATTTGGAGAAATAATTTATAGTTTTAAAACTAAAAATTCCGGAATCAGTTAGCTACCGACTCCGGTGGAATTTTCATAAAATCATAAATTCCCAGAAAAAGTATTTAGGTAAGAAATACGATTCTAAGAAATAATGCCTAAAGGACTTTCTAGAATTTCCTAACTGTTTGTAAGATAAAAATCCGGGAATCGATCAGCGACACTGGTCGACACCGGTTTTGAAGATTTTCAATTAATTCAGGAAAATTCCAGAAAATCATATAAAATCTAAAATATTAGAAAATAATATTTGATACTGAAATCGGTCAAATACAGGAAGTAAATCGAAAAAAATACGATCGAAAAACTGAATACGCAACTAAGTACGTATTCCAGGAACGGGTATTACAACAGATCATGAATGTTTATTTATTAATAAGAGATAATTAGAAATCAGTTTAGATAAAAGATCACTTGAGACCCATCAACCATGATTGGATAATTATAGAATCGGTTATGTTGATACTGATATAAGCAGAATCTGAAGTTGATATTAGAATTGAACTAAGCAAATGAAATTGGAGATTTTCTTCGAGTAACTCGATGTAGCCGTGATATAGAAAACTCTATCAAATGGGATATATATAATTGATGCAATATGATAGAAATAGCGTACTGATTCAAAAGGTTTTGTTAATATTGATAGCTCGGATGAGATCGGGACATTTTTGTTAATTAGCAACTGTGAACGTGAACCGATGATGATCGAACTGATCAAGTAATTGATAATGAACTAAATTTGAGCAACTGAATTCCTAACTCTACCGGCATGCTTGATAAGTAAATTGAATATCAAAAGCTTATTGTTAAGCTAAGTATACGGGATACTCAATATTATGTAGTATATTGAGTATTGATCTTACGAATACTGTTTTCGTATTTGTTGTGTTTCATGATATATACGCTCATAACGTGATTTTGTGTAGCAACTAGCACATTTAAGGCAGCGAGGGTCAGCTGATGGCCTACATGTTTATATATCGATTAAGTTGTTAATCGGTAGGAACTAAAAGCAATTTGTTGGATAAATAACTAAGATTCATCGAACCTGATGAGAAGTGAAAAATAAAACCTTCAAACCAGAACTCGCAAGTAGATATCATACTTTTAGCGATTAATGATTATTAATGAAAACTACTGAATAAGATAAAGTCTGATGATTATCAGATAATGGGTGACCGATGATATTGTATAAGTATCAAGCGAGTAATTAAACTGGTGAAAACCTGTTAGAGTCAGTATTTAGTAAATCTGACAACTTAATATTAAGTATATCGATTAAGATGGATAACTAGATATCAACAAAACAAATACCGATAGTATTGAACTAGTATTTTGGTATGCCTACTCGATACACCGGAGACTTTAAGGTATCCTTACAATTAATTTAGTAGAACATTAGAATCCTCTATTAGGCTTGGAAATCACATCTTTATAGTGACACCGATTATATCTAACCGGTAAGAGTTAGATAATTAACTTAATAATTGAAAGTTAGTAATACAGACGAAAGATTGAGCGACGTGTCAGTGAGATTAGTAATCCAGTATGGGTAAGTGATATGTGTATGTGTACGCATGTACATATGTGTGTAGTTTGATTCATATTGGAACGCAGATGATGATTTGGTTAGTAAATGACTGTGTGATTTGGAACTAGAAGATAGAAGTAAGCAATAATAAATTTTGCTATATAGAAGTCAATAGCGTTAACACCAGTGTTGGTGGAACCTGGGGTAATTTGAGCTGTACCAAATAAAAGTACTAAAACCAGTCCTTACTTAAAATAAAGGATAATTATGATATCAAAAGTGTAATAATTCATTAATATTAGAATTGTCGTGTAACTATCATTTGTATTAGAAGTAATGAGAAGATTTTGAATTAAATTAAGTTGTAACCAATAGGCATTTGCCTGAGAATAAAAGAGGCAAATGATGACAAATCCCGAATGTTAATTAAATGATAAAAGGTGAATAAGTATTATGATTAGGAGAAGCGAATACTGACACTACGAGTCAGAACTTGACCAGTGAGATATTGGGGATCATTAAGTTGAATGCTTACATGGGCGCATGATCGACACATTATTGTGTATGCATAGTAGTCTAACACATGTCTCTTAAAAAGAAATAATTTTATGAATGAGCATCATACTTGACTTCATGCACATGTTTGGCTACACATATATTGGAATGATATAACTGTTGGTTATCTTGAAAAGGCTTGCATGTTGTTAGTTTAATAAGTGGTTACTTATGCATGTTAATGTCTTTCTTATATTGGCATCATGTAAAGTAGGAATCATGTGAATCCTTTATGTTATTATTGTCTCATGCATCCTTGCATGTGGTTATTACATGAAGGATATAATATTTACATGTTATGATACGTGGTAAACGTATCGGAGGAAGGGACGGGTTGAACTGGATGTGACAAAGGGGAGAATAATACGTGGTAAACGTATCGGAGAAAGGGACGGGTTGAACCAGAGGTGACCAAAGGGGAGATTATATTTTATATTGATCATGTATGCATGTTGAGATTATATTTTATGATGATCATGTATACATGTTGAGATCATATTTCATGTTGATTATGTATGCATGTTGCGATTATAATTTATGTTGATCATGCATGTTAATATGCATGTTGCGATTATATTTTATGTTGATCATGTATGTTAATTTGCATTTTACGATTATATTTTATGTTGATCAGGTATGTAAATATGGTTAAGTTAGAAATGAGATGTTAATAGGTATGACACCTAGTATATCATATGATTGTTTATGATATCCGTGTTGGCCTGAAGGCCCATCACTCTAGTTTTGATGATGATCAACTCATGTAGTTATAGTACTAATGATCTTGTGTTTAATTAGTGACAGATTTATGATCAAGATCTTAGCAGGTGCATAGATTCAACAAAGGATTTAAAGTCAAGTTTTGGAGCTAGCACGGTTTGATCCAAGAGACATTGGATCGTGTTTGGACCAAATCAAGAAGATGAGAAGGCTTCAAGTGAAGACTTCAAGAAGATGAAGACTTGTGTCTAGGTTTATTTTAGTAAGATTTTATTTTTAGTTAAAATGTAAAGAATAGAATAGTTGGTGGATTGCTCAAGTATCTATATGCACACACACTCTTGATTTAGTTTATTTTAGAAAAGATTTTCCTTTAGAAAAATATCTTTTGGTTTTGGTATTCAAGTTTATATATTTTATCCAAAACCATGTTTAGAGCTTTAATGTCAAAAACATAGATATTTCACCATGTTTGTGTAGTGGATCATATCCATACACTCTATGCTTCAAATGAGTTTAAATATCTTGTTTTGTAATTGGTGAAGTTTTGGAAAAACAAGTTTTGAAAAATCAAGTTTGGAAAAATACAGTTTTCAATTGAGCCAATTTTTCCATCTTACAAAAATAGTCCAAATCATTTGTAACATGCCTTGATTTTGTGCAAGCATGTTTGTTTATCAAAGTATATTAGTAAAACTATTTTTGTAGATTTTTTGTGATTTTATGGGATTTTATTTTAGCCAAAAAGACTTAGTTTTTTATCCCTTTACCTTGTTTCCTGGCTTCAGCCGGTCGACCGGGACGGTCGACTGCAGTTTGAAGTCGGCCGACCTTCAGGGTCGACCGACGTGCACAGAAGTGCACGCCAGTTCTGGCAGGAAGGCCGACCGACCGACCCGGTCGACCGTTCAGAGAGCTCTGCCCTCTGGAAAGGCCCCGGCCGACCGCGCGGTCGACCGGACAGAGAGACTTGCTCTCTATATCCTGGCTCGGTCGACCGATCAGTCGACCGATGGCACAACGGTCTAAAATATGACCGTTGGCCGGACGACCGGGCGGTCGTCCGACAGGCCTGACAGACCCCAACGGCTAGTTTTCCAGACTCTATAAATGGGGCATTTGGGGGCTGTTTTGATTAAGATTTTCAAGTGGATTTTTCACCAGTTTCCTCAACTCTTTTAAGGGGTTTTCTCCACTTGTTTTAAAGCCAATATTTCTAATCAAAAGGAGAGTTTTTATCAAGAATGTTCAAAAGAGATTTTCTTGAGTTTTTCACCAAAGATTCTTTCCTTGTTTTCTCACACAAACACTTGAGCTATACATTGCTATTCATCCTATAGGAGTGTTGTAGTGAGATTGTTTTTAGGTGATCAAAGTGTTGTGATCACCAAGACTTCTTCTTTGTTTCTTGAGGAGGCGGACGAGTGCGTTCGCGGTTGTTTAGAGTTCGTGTGTGAACTCTTGGTTTGAGGTGCGGCCTCGGCGAGCTTGTGGGGCTTGCGGTGTGTACGGGCTAGAGAGTCCGAGAGCTTGTAGGTGTTGCGGCACCGAGGAGTGATCCATTGGATCGATTATAGTGGAAATCCTTCGTGTGTCGAAGGCGGGGATGTAGAGCAAGTGTGCTCGAACCTCGAAACAAATCCCTTGTGTTTGCGATTGCTCACTCTCTCTATCTCCTTATTTATATCTTGCATTCCTTTATTGTGTTTATCTTTATATGCATGATATACTTGTGTGCTTAATTGATATACATGCTTGGGTTTGTTTGCTAACACTTGTATTTAACCAAGAGAGCCAACGCGGCACCTCAACCCTTATCTAGGGGAATCTAGAGGAGTTTGTCCAGAGCCCTTCACGGGGAATTCGGCAACACTCTTGTGTTATACGTAGTGTTTAGTTTAAATAGTTTGTTTAGGTCATAATAGTTTTTACTTCCGCATTATTTGGCATTTAGTGACCATTAGATTAGCCATTACCTATTCACCCCCTCTAGGTGATCCTACAATCCGGTATATGGATATGATTGTTATGATATCCAAATTGGATGTTAATAGGTATGGCACCTAGTATATCATATGATTGTTTATGATATCCGGTATGGATATGATTGTTATGATATCCGAATTATGCATGTTAATAGGTACGACACCTAGTATATACATATGATTGTTTATAATATCTGGTATATGGATATGATTGTTATGACTCCCAGTATATGGATGTGAGTGTCCCGTATTTCTTCATGTATGAACACAATTATAATTGGATACTATCATCAGTAGTATGTGATGTCATATGTATATTGGGGTAGGTGCAATATTGAACTGTAACTAATCTAGTGAGTAAGATTAGGCTCTCTAAGAGTTGTGTTGTCACCATGACTATATATATGAAATACGAACATATTACAAACTGAAAACCGGAGAGGTGATTATAAGAGACAAAAGAGTAGGTCAAGTATTGTAAATCATTGAGATTGTATGTTAATGAAATATTGGTCACGTGTACACAGAAGAATACATAGAGGTAGCATCAGATAATAGAAAGAGTCTATGATTCATAAGCTGCAATGTTAACCACAAGTGGAAAGTATTGAAACTGATTTTTAATATCGCTCAACTGCATAATACTTGAAGTACAATGGTAGTATCATACAAACTCTATTTGAATGACTTCACTCACTGAGCTGTTGAGCTCATCGCACCACAATTGATATTTTCAGGTCATGGCAAGGTGAAGGTTCAACTTAGAGCTGCAAGGATGTTCTCCTGAGATAACGTATGTACTTATTGTAGAATGTAAATCATTTTGTAAACTCTGATGTTATTAGTCACTATGAGTTAGAATAGTATATCACGAAAGCACTCTTCTGTATATGTTTATTTGATGGACCTTGGGATGAACTATATGATGAAAATGAGATCTATAAGTAGGCTGATGTTAGCCGAATCTAATTATTGTATTGAGATGGAGTCTATATTTCAGAGGAGATGCTGCCGAAATTTCTTTAGTATATTCTGATTAACGAGCAATAAGGTTGATGATCATGGAATTTTGAGGTAATTAAACTTGGGGCCGTTACAAATCGGATCGCATATTGTCAATTTTTCACCATCTCAGAGAACCACAATTGAAGAATTAGAACCAACATTAGTTTCTGTAGTATCACCTAGAGGGGGGGTGAATAGGTGATGGCTAATCTAATGGTCACTCAATGCAAATAATGCGGAAGTAAAAATTATTATGACCTAAACAAACTATTACACTAAACACCACGTATAACACAAGAGTGTAGCCGAATTCCCCGTGAAGGGCTCTGGACTAACTCCTCTAAATTCCCCTAGACAAGGGTTGAGATGTCGCGTTGGCTCTCTTGGTTAAATACAAGTGTTAGCAAACAACCAAGCATGTATATCAATTAAGCACACAAGTATATCATGCATATAAAGATAAACACAATAAAAGAATGCAAGATATAAATAAGGAGATAGAGAGAGTGAGCAATCGCAAACACAAGGGATTTGTTTTGAGGTTCGAGCACACTTGCTCTACATCCCCGCCTTCAACACACGAAGGATTTCCACTATAATCGATCCCAATGGACCACTCCTCGGTGCCGCAACACCTACAAGCTCTCGGACTCTCTAACCCGTACACACCGCAAGCGCACCGGCTCGCCGAGGCCGCACCTCAAACAACAAGCTCGCACCCGAACTCGAAACCACCGAGTCCCCACTAGGACCCGAAACAATGCGAACACACACGTCCGCCTCCTCAAAGAGCAAAGATGAACTTTGGTGATCACACTCTTGATCACCTAAATCCTCTCACAACAAATTCCCTATAGGGTAGATATAGCAATGGAAAGCTCAAGTGTTTGTGTGAGAAAACAAGGAAAGAGATGGTGGAGCAAAACTCAAGAAAATCTCTTTTAACCACTCTTGATAAACTCTCCTTTGATTGGAAATAGTTGCTCTAAAACAAGTGGAGAAAACCTCTTAAATAGTTGAGAAAACTGGTGAAAAATCTACTTGAAAATCTTAATCAAAACAGCCCCCAAATGTCCCATTTTATAGAGTCTGGAAAACTAGTCGTTGGGTCTGTCAGGCCTGTCGGACGACCGCACGGTCGTTCGGCCAACGGTCATATTTCAGACCGTTGTGCCATCGGTCGACCGGTCGGACGACCGAACCAGGATACAGAGAGCAAGTTTCTCTGTCCGGTCGACCGCTCGGTCGGCCGGGGCCTTTCCAGAGAGCTCTCTGCAGAGTACTCTGGATGGTCGACCGGGTCGGTCGGCCGGCCCTCCTGCCAGAACTGGCGTGCACGTCTGTGCATGTCGGTCGACCGGCTAAAGCCAGTACAGAAAAGTAAAGGGATTTAAAACTTGGTCTTTTGATTGAAATAAAATCCCATAAAATCACAGAAAATCTACAAAAATAGTTTTACCAATATACTTTTGATAAACAAACATGCTTGCACAAAATCAAGGCATATTACAAATGATTTGGACTATTTTTGTAAGATGAAAAAATTGGCTCAATTGAAAACTGTATTTTTCCAAACTTGATTTTTCAAAACTTGTTTTTTCCAAAACTTCACCAAATACAAAAACAAGATATTTAAACTCATTTGAAGCATAGAGTGTATGGATATGATCCACTACACAAACATGGTGAAATATCTATGTTTTTGACATTAAAGCTCTAAACATGGTTTTGGATAAAACATATAAACTTGAATACCAAAACCAAAAAGATATTTTTCTAAAGGAAAATCTTTTCTAAAACAACTAAATCAAGAGTGTGTGTGCATATAGACACTTGAGCAATCCACCAACTATTCTATCCATTACATTTTAACTAAAAACAAAATCTTACTAAAACAAATCTAGACACAAGTCTTCATCTTCTTGAAGTCTTCACTTGAAACCTTCTCATCTTCTTGATTTGGTCTAAACACGATCTAATGGCTCTTGGATCAAACCGTGCTAGCTCCAAAACTTGACTTTAAATCCTTTGTTGAAGCTATGCACCTACTAAGATCTTGATCATAAATCTGTCACTAATTAAACACAAAATCATTAGTACTATAACTACATAAGTTGATCATCATCAAAACTAGAGTGATAGGCCTTCGGGCCAACAATCTCCCCCTTTTTGATGATGACAAAACTCATGAAGTTATATATGCATGGATTAAAGTAATGCCTCAAAGAAGCTCCCCCTTAACTCATGCATACCAATAAACAAATAAATATGGCAATGAAGCACATAAACATGTATGCAAATGTTGGAGTAAACATGCTAATCAAGCATAAAACAAAATCACAAAATCTTTTTCTCCTATTTGCAAAACAAAATATATATGCATAAACATAAAAACTACTCCCCCTTAAGCAAGGAAAACAAATACTTCTCCCCCGTAAGTAAGGAAAAGCAAACAAAATATATATGCATAAACATAAAAACTACTCCCCGTTAAGAAAGAAAAACAAATACTTCTCCCCCTTAAGCAAGGAAAAACATGCATATATCTCAAATACTTCTCCCCCTTTTTGTCAATCATCAACAAAGGGGTTAAAGTAAAAACAAAATCAACAAATTTTTCTCCCCCTTTTTGTCATAAACAAAGAGACCATAAGGGATGTAAACAAATAAGTCAATAAAGGTTATATGCGATATATATTCATGAAGAGGAAGACGGTAAAGTAACTTCCCTACACATATACATTACATGAAAGAGGGATGACAGCCCTAATTCACATAACGTATAACATGTAATGCATAAGAGGAGATGTGAAGCTCCCCCTACACACGTGTACCACATAAAGAAGAGTTGTCAAGCTCCTCAATATACAATACACTCAACATAAATCTATATGTAGAAGAGATGTTAAGCTCTCCTTGCATATAGGCAATACAAATCAAAATTTTGATTTTTCTTATAAAACAAAATTTGAATTTTCTCAATAAAACAAATCTTGAGAATTTTTTTTTTAAATTTTTATTTTCTTATCATAAACAACTTTGTGCTTTAAATATGTAAAACAATTTTAACCCAAGCACAAATAACTCATATATATGTATAAAAAATGAGTATACCAATTGAAATTGATACATACATATATAAGAAAAATATGAGTATATACAAAAATAAAGTCAAATTGATACCAATTGAAACAATTCAATGATACCAATTGAAACAATAATAGGATCATGTGTATATCTCATAAACATTGAAGAATAAATAACTAGTTAAATTAATTTTTGAAAACTAGTTAAAGATCCTTCAAAAACATGAAACCAAATCATATATTTTTCATGAATCATATCAAATACACAAAAATTGACACTCCAAATCGATGAAGCTCAAAAATGTTTATGAAACAAGGTCATGACAAAACAAATAAAGTTTGAGCGTACAAAAATCATGTGTTTAGCATTTTCCATGAAAATAATCAATGAAGCTCAAAACACAAATATCATCATAAAATTCATTTTTTTATTAAAACAAAACAAACTTCTAGGTATATGTATGATTTATCTAAATCTAATAATATGCATACATATCCCAAACATAAAAGAGTCTATTAATAATATTTGCATGAAGGTAAGAGACTCACGGGTATACATGTATATTTATTAGATTTGAATAAAAATTACATGTACATGAAGTAAAACATGAAAATTGGCAAAACAAGTATGAATGAAAGAATCATCAAAACTAGGCTATACATGTGCATATAGTGGGTACAAATGAGCATGTAGTGCAAACATATATGAATCAATTGTTGCTCACTACTTGTTCATGTATAAATACAAGTTTGATAAAACTACATTTAAACTAGTATTTACACATGAAGTACAAAAAACAATAAAACATGAACATGCTAAACATATGACATATGAACAAGCATGTAATAAACTAAGAGTTTAGAAATAGTTACCAACTAAGGAACTATGTTCCAAAACTCCAAACATGGTGGTCGTCCCACCAAAACTCCTTGATAGCGGTGCATCAAATGTATGTCCTTCTAGTCCATGAAACCACCACCAAGGCACCAAATCTCTCACGTCGTATGAGAGCCCTCACCTACATCAAAAACACAAGGTGGGGATTTTGGTACCCATTTTCTTTTGGGTCCTTGGGGGTAGCTTTGTAAGGCACCCAAACATATTTACTAGCAAAATTAAATGATTTATCTTATCATAGCAAAACTTTGCTAAGTGGCCTTTGCGGCCACAATGTGTACATTTGTACACCTTAGGATGCTTATGTGTATGTGTATGATCGTGGCGTGCAACATAAGCATATGCATGATGATGATGTGCATGAGAATGTGGAGCTTGTTTCTTTGAAAACATAGACTCCAATCTAGTGTGGTTAAATGCACATGTGCTCAAAGTAGAGCTCAAACTATTAATTTTATTTTTCAAAAATTTAATCTCACTTTCATCAATGGTGGCATGTAAAGTATGGTGAGAATGTGAAACATTTTTCTTATTCTTTTCAGAAAAATTTTCTTTTTCTTTTCACATATTTTTCTTTTTAAACAAGAGTTTTCTTGAAAAGCAACTTCCTTTTGTTTTTCCACCAAATATTTTATTTTTCAATTTGTGTTTCCTTCACAAAGATCATCCAATTTTGAAAGCAAGGAAACATTCTCATTTTCAAAAATTCATTTTCTTTTTCTAAACATGCAATATATTTTTAAGAGAATTATTTTCCTTATGCATGCAATCAAAATTCTTTTTCAAATTTTTATTTTCTTTCTTACTCATGTCATATTTTCTCAAGCAATAGTTGACAAAAGATGTGACTCATCATATGACATGTTTTCATCATCTAACTCGGATTCAGTAGTTACCTCAAGGGGTTATCCCCTTGGACCATATAGCACTTGTTGGAGACGCCACTTCCAACATCCGAATCGCTCCCGGCATAATATAGATCCATTTCGCCAAGGGAGGTGATGATGTTCCAAGCTACAAAAGCCGAATCAACATTAGAAATTCTAAATAAATAAACATCATCTAGGGTACTCCTCAAAGCATAAAGGGCTTTTGCATTAGCCTCAAGATTCTGGCCATTTAAACAATATGCATCATTAGTAGTAGCAAGATAAACATGAATGCCTAGGGCCTTGAGGTACATAGACATCTTCACCTTCCATAATGGATATTAAGAATGTCAAAAGTGGGAGTGTGACATGAAATCCATGGTGTGTGTACAAATATTGTGATTAGCCTAAAATGAGGTCTTTAACTCTAACTCTGGCTTTAGACCGAAATTCAGAGCACTTGGCTCTGAAACCAATTGTAGTATCACCTAGAGGGGGTGAATAGGTGATGGCTAATTTAATGGTCACTCAATGCCAAATAATGCGGAAGTAAAAACTATTATGACCGAAACAAACTATTACACTAAACACCACGTATAACACAAGAGTGTAGCTGAATTTCTCGTGAAGGGCTCTGGACTAACTCCTCTAGATTCTCCTAGATAAGGGTTGAGGTGCCGCGTTGGCTCTCTTGGTTAAATACAAGTGTTAGCAAACACCCAAGCATGTATATCAATTAAGCACATAAGTATATCATGCATATAAAGATAAACACTATAAAGGAATGCAAGATATAAATAAGAAGATAGAGAGAGTGAGCAATCGCAAACACAAGGGATTTGTTTCAAGATTCGAGCACACTTGCTCTACATCCTCGCCTTCGATACACGAAGGATTTCCACTATGATCGATCCCAATGGATCACTCCTCGGTGCCGCAACACCTAAAAGATCTCGGACTCTCTAACCCGTACACACCGCAAGCCCACCGGCTCGCCGAGGCCGCACCTCAAACAACAAGCTCGCACCCGAACTCAAAACCACCGAGTCCCACTAGGACCCGAAACAATGCGAACAACACGTCCGCCTCCTCAAAGAGCAAAGATGAACTTTGGTGATCACAACTCTTGATCACCTAAAATCCTCTCACAACAAATTCCTATAGGGTAGATATAGCAATGGAAAGCTCAAGTGTTTGTGTGAGAAAACAAGAAAGAGATGGTGGAGGAAAACTCAAGAAAATCTCTTTTAACCACTCTTGATAAACTCTCCTTTTGATTGAATATTTTGCTCTAAAACAAGTGGAGAAACCTCTTAAAAGAGTGAGAAAACTGGTAAAATCGACTTGAAAATCTTAATCAAACAGCCCCCAAATGCCCCATTTTATAGAGTCTGGAAAACTAGCCGTTGGGGTCTGTCAGGTCTGTCGGACGACCGCCCCGGTCGTCCGGCAACGGTCATATTTCAGACCGTTGTGCCATCGGTCGACCGAGCCAGGATACAGAGAGCAAGTCTCTCTGTCCGGTCGACCGCTCGGTCGGCCGGGGCCTTTCCAGAGAGCAGAGCTCTCTGGACGTCGAGCGGTCGAGCGGGTCGGTCGGCCGGCCCTCCTGCCAGAACTGGCGTGCACGTCTGTGCACGTCGGTCGACCGTCCGGTCGACCGGCTAAAGCCAGTACAGAAAAGTAAAGGGATTTAAAACTTGGTCTTTTTGATTGAAATAAAATCCCATAAAATCACAGAAAATCTACAAAATAGTTTTACCAATATACTTTGATAAATAAATATGCTTGCACAAAATCAAGGCATGTTACAAATGATTTAGACTATTTTTATAAGATGGAAAAATTGGCTCAATTGAAAACTGTATTTTTCCAAACTCGATTTTTCAAAACTTGTTTTTCCAAACTTCACCAAATACAAAAACAAGATATTTAAACTCATTTGAAGCATAGAGTGTATGGATATGATCCACTACACAAACATGGTGAAATATCTATGTTTTTGACATTAAAGCTCTAAACATGTTTTGGATAAAACATATAAACTTGAATACCAAAACCAAAAAGATATTTTTCTAAAGGAAAATCTTTTCTAAAACAAACAAATCAAGAGTGTGTGTGCATATAGATACTTGAGCAATCCACCAACTATTCTATCCTTTACATTTTAACTAAAATAAAATCTTACTAAAACAAATCTAGACACGAGTCTTCATCTTCTTAAAGTCTTCACTTGAAACCTTCCCATCTTCTTGACTTGGTCCAAACACGATCCAATGGCTCTTGGATCAAAACCGTTCTAGCTCCAAAACTTGACTTTAATCCTTTGTTAAAGCTATGCACCTACTAAGATCTTGATCATAAATCTGTCACTAATTAAACACAAGATCATTAGTACTATAACTACATGAGTTGATCATCATCAAAACTAGAGTGATGGGCCTTCGGGCCAACAGTTTCAGGCTGCGATGATTGATTATTTAATGTATTGAATTTGATGTCATTACTAGTTTCTACAATAAATCTTTTCAGCACACCATCTAACTTGAAAAGATGGATATCCGAATCAGAAATCATTTCTAGAATTGTATTAAATTTAGATCACAGTATCCACAATCTAGCAGTTCCTCGCGTTACTTGATTTGGAAAATATTTCAAACTATGTTCAATTACAATATTCTTGTAATGGACATCCAATCTCCCTTTCTGGTATATGTGTCCATGATTGCGCCATAAAATGCACATAATATGTATACAAAGGATATCCTCTATTTCAAATAAGGCACAACTACAAGACACATGAAACTCACCACAATTCTCATATTAGACTTTATCCCTGCTGTTTTTTGATTCAGAAAAATCACCGACCATAAGTTTTTTTGAGCCGTCATGTTCCAACTCTTCTGAAAAAGGTCATTACCAATGTTCATCTCTTTTGAAACAACTAAAAAATCTTCTTTATATACAACTTTAAAAGTTTTATCTCATATGAATTCAGTGTACAATTTGGCACACAATTCAAACACCGGAAGTCTTTTGAGATTCAACTTTACGACGGGCAACAATAGTTTTATCATATTGGTGGACAAACTCAACTAGTTTTGTGTTTGCATTCACAAAATCATCAAAAAAAAGGAATTAATACTCTCAGATCTTTGATTAGTTGTCATTCCAGCATAAAAATAATATTCTTTAGATGAGCATTAACCCAATGTGTATGTAATCTGTACATATTTACCAATCAACTTTCTTCTCCTTTATCTATATGATATTTTTATTTCATCAATCTCCAACCTTCCTCGCATGTGCTTATATCACGAGAGGGATACTAAAAATTGAAATTAATAACAAAAATCATCTCCATACTTGTTCATCAGGGGGATTTGTTGCTCACTAATTTATTTCCTTATATGCAAAAAACGGTAACGGTGTCGGGAATTTGGAAAAACTATCTTGATAGCATTGCCTATCTGGGCATCCTGATCAGTAATGATCACCTTTGGTCAACTCTATGCATGCATTTAAGCTATTTATTAAAAAGCCAACAAATGTATCCTTGCTCGTCTGCGAAACAATACACAACGAAAAAATAGACTGCGGATGATGAATCACTCCAATGAATGGAGCAAATGGCAGACTCAAGTGATTAGCCATGTATGTTGTGTCAAAAATCACCATATCAGAAAAACTTAAATAAGAAGATATTGCTCTTCCATTAGTCCAAAAGACACTTTTTAATGTGCCTGCATAATCAATTTCACTGGTAAAGAAAAATTCTGGATCTGACTCTGCTTTCTCTTGAAAATATTTAATGATAGAAATAAATTCCTGCCAATAATATTTCTCCTGTATTGAGTAAAATCAATGACTTATTAGGGGCTTACTTCTTTACAGCCTTTTACATCATTCATTACATTAACAGCGCTGGAGATATTAGAAGGACGCATTCCTGCATCAATTAAATTGGTCATAATGCTTCTGCTCATCTGAATCGATATTTTTGATAAGAGTAAAATTGATGGACCTTATCCGAGCTTGATAAATCATGCGAATATGAATTAGCAAACTTGGTGACCACCCAAAACCTTCTATTTGGTAAGAAACACAAATGAACATGCATTTCAGTTGGTCACTGAACTCTAGTACTATATACGACGGTTGATGATAAGACATTTTGTCATACAATTTTTTCACACCATCCTTATTGCAACAATATTTTCTACAAATAACTTCATGCGATGGCCTGCGTGACTTATCTGTTCCTTTTTTCTCACATCAAAACCTCTGTTCCTTGCATAAGCATTGTAGAAGTTGTATACTTCATCGTCTGTTACAAATTGTTGTCCTAAAAAATAATTATGCTTCCAGACATTTCACCATGAAATTTATTTTCAACCAAAAAACCTAGGCTCTGATACCAACCTATAGCGTCCCGATCCCACGGATACGGAAACACTACTGCGACGTGCATACGCAGGCGATGGTATATACGCAGGGCGATGGTATCATCACGTATGTACGCTAAGCATCAGTATAATATAGGAATCAGAGTACAGAAATACATGGTAATATATATTCCAACATAAATATAAGTACTCAGTCATCACAAGACTGTGACATAATATTACATAAATATTACGTCACGAAGAAATACAAAAGTAGAGTGTACAGGGTATAAAAAATAAGAACTCACGAGCTGAAAAAAAGAATCTCGCGAGTGGGGCAAGACGGGATGAAACTACGGCTGATTCGCCTACTTCTCGAAGAAAGTCTGGTCTTCAGGTGAAGGGTCCACCTCTGTCCAAGCTGCAAAGATCTAAACATGCAAGTCCAGGGTTGTTAGTAGGCAACCCAGCGAGTGCAAGAAGAAACCATATGGCACGTATAAATAAAAGTAAGTGCATCAGGTCAAGTATTATGTACTCAAATCAGCAAGCATGGAATAACCATAATAAATAGTGAAATATGGAAATGACATTAGAATTCATGTGGCATGAAATAAAAGCAAGTGTAGCAGTTCAAGTGTTATGTAATCAGATTTGCAAGCATGAAATAACTACAATAAATAGTAAATATAGAAATGACATTAAAATTCATGTAGCATGAAGTCAATTATCAAGTTATTATTAAGACTCGTTCAGTTGTTTCTGTATATGTCCCATACCATGTACTTCCGCACACAAGTCGAACGAGGTTAGTTATTGAAAACTGATGGGGATTGACGAACCATGTTTAGAATGGATCCTGTGCATGCCCGGGACAACGTCCAGGAGTATCTGATACTGAGCCAGAACGTACTACTAGGAACCGGTCTTACTATATGCCCTAGGACTTAGTATACGCCCAAACAGGAATAGAGTGTCACCGCTCCCCAAAGGAATATACCCATGTGATTATGGCACACCCGACAGGCAGGCGGAGGTAGGGGTGCCTGTACACCCCATGAAAACACCTGGTGGCCTCCAGGTCGAATCCCAGAAATTAGTTGTATAACATTTGTATGGCCCATAACCATAGAAGCTATACCGGTACCCATCAATTTCCCTCTTCCCAGTGTAAGTTGTTCAGTTATTACAGAAGATTGTCCAGTGATAATGTCCACAAGGTATTTACAATAGTCCAATATTCATGGTTATCCTATTAGGGGATCAACAGGAGTATAATATCAGGAGCATAATGTCAGGAGTCTCCATCTTTCGGGGGTTCAAGTATACAGGAGTTCAGAAGTACAGGAGTTCAGAAGTACCAAATGTCTGGTAACAGTATAGTAATCATGCCAAGTCCCCATAAAAGTGATAGTCATGAATATGCAATGTAATACATGTGTCAGGTGTCACGATATCAGGTCTGATGTACTAGTGCCATGTGAAAGCATGTCAAGTGAGTGATAGCATGTCAATCGTCAAGTGTATATATCAGTGTGTCGGGTATCAGGTGTCAAGTGATAACATGTCAAGTACTGATGTCAGATATCAAGTGTCGGGATCAGGTGTCAAGTATAACATGTCAAGTACCGGTGTCGGATATCAAGTGTCAGGGATCAGGTGCCAAGTATAACATGTCAAGTACCGGTGTCGGATATCAGTGTCAAGTATAACATATTAGTGTCAGATAATTACAATGTCGGTGTCAGGGGAGTTGAATATAGAGTCACAACATCATATATCAAATCGATATAGCGAGGTATCAAGTACTAAAAGCTGCAATAGCAGTTGTTAGGCATGTAACGGTAGTAACAAGACAACCACATATCAATATATCATGCTACGAACACTAGAGTAACAGTTACTAAATATGAATTGACGATAACAAGGTACTCGCCTAAAACTGGGAACACAATACGAATAAAAATTCGAGAAGTCCACGAAACATGCAAGCATGTTACTAATCCATATATTAATATATATATTATATTAGAGAGAGAATGGAGAGAAGAGAGGAGAGAAAGAGGAGAGAGAGTGAAGAATTAGTTAGAGAGAAAAGGAGGCTAAGAGAGAGTTGCAGGGGGGAGAGACAGAGAGAGAGATAGTGTGTGTGTGTTGTGGATAAGGTGGGGTAATTAGAAAATGAGGGGAAGGATAAAAATGGAAAGAAGGAGAAAAGAAATAAATAAGGGTGTGTTTGTTCGCCGCAAAACGCCGCAAACACGCAAGTCGTAAAACTTCTTTTCCATTTTTCTTTGTTTGTTTCACTGAAAACAAGTTGCAAAATGCACACTCTTCTTTTCCCACTTGCAGTTGCTACAGTTAAATTTGTGACCATGTAAATCTCACTTTTACACTCATATTTTCTCACTTGCAGTTTCTACATTTTTTGTGGTCATGTAACTCTCACTTGTAGTACCCTTACAGTTCAAACAGTTACTGATAATCAATATATAATTTAATATTATTAAATATTTAATATTTAAATAGTGTTCAATTTCTTATTTAATATTTAATTATTTTATATTTTAATCTTTAATTTTTTATTATTTTTAATATTGTTTTAATATTTAATATTTTATATTTTAATTTAATATTTTTTAATATTTATTTATACTTTATTATTTTATTAATACTTATTCCATTTTTTATTATTTTATTTAGAGTTATAATTTTTATTAGTATAGTAATATTATACTTTACTATATATTTAATTATTATTTTTAATATAAAAAATTACTTTATTAATATCATAATGTATTTTATTATTATTATTAATATTTTATTATGTTAATATTGTAATAATAATTCAGTATAATAATACTATAATGATAATTTATTATTAAATTTATAATTATATTTACTTTGTTATTTTATATTTCTATAATATTACAATAATATTATAATAAAATTTATATTATAATAATTTTCAAGTATTTTTAATATAGTAATATTATAACTATATTTTATTATTTTTGTAGATTTTTCAATATTTATATTTTATTAGTATATTCTTAAAATTTTATTAATGTTCTTTAGATTTTCTTAAAATTTATATTTATTTATTTAGTTAATATTTTAGTAATATTTTACTATTTATACTAATATTTTATTAATATAATTGTTATAAATAAAATATTAATATTATTAATTTTTTATCTCAAATTATTAATACAATTTAATTTGCAATAGTAGATTTAATTTAATAGTATTTATAATATTTAAATCACTGCTACAGTTAATTTTGTGGTCAACTTTTCCACTTATACTTTTACATTACCAACCAAACAGTGTAAAACACAATATATTTTACCTTTATACTTTCACTTTATCAACCAAATACCGTAAAACACAATATACTTTTCCATTTACACTTCACTTTATCAACCAAATACCGTAAAACACAATATATTTCTCTGCTATAGTTCACTTTTCCATTCTCATTTTACGACTTACGACTTGCGACG
>JAVJIF010022325.1:0-120293 GCA_038442645.1 Agave tequilana
CGCGCGCTGCCTGCCCAGCGCTGCTTGCGCGATCCAGAGAGAGAGATTGAGTTGAGGGCGAGAGATTGAGTGGATCAATTTGAGGGTATTGCTGTCGATCCTCTTCAGGGAAGAGAATAAAAGGGAGAGGAATTTTGGGAAAGGAAGAGAGAGAAAGTTGGGAGATGAATGAATTACCTATTTTTCTTTTCCCTATATACCCATTTAGTCTATTATTGTATATACTCTAAGTTGCCACTTGGCCTACCTCTCATCCTCAAGTACTCCAAGATGATGCCACCTCAATACCATTCTCAAATTCCATAAAATCTACACCCTCCACTTCACACTTCTCTAATTCCAAGATCTCATCTCCACCATTGCTTTAAAGAACTAATAAAATAAAATAAAAAAAATCTTTATTTTTCCACTTGTTTGAGGTATTATTTTTATTTTTATTTATTTTATAAAATACCCTATACACATACATGTCCACATCCATGTATACATACACAATATCCATATCCTTGTATTCGTAATTATCCAACAATATTTCACTTTCAAATTTTCTCTAATATATACAAACTTAATTCAATAATCATCCCTGATAATCTGTATAATCTCTTTAGATTAAGGATTTGAGTATTAATTCGGGATTAAAAAAAATTGGGGTTACACGTGCGGACTCTACCTGTTGCGATCAGAGTGGCGCAGCTGAAGCGTGATCTCCAGCAGACCGATCGGAGTTCTATCCTTCCAGGCCCCTGTATGCTCTCGAGTTTTCTTTTATAAACTCGTGAGTGCCTGTGTACTGCTCATACTTGCACTTCTCTTTGTAATCTCGCAATTGCGCCTTTCTGGTGATGTAATATTTATGTAATATTGATCACCTCTGGTGATAACTTTGTAATTGTACTCATGTGTTGGAATGTATAATGCACCACTTACTTCCGTACTCTGATTCTTGCCTGTACTGATGCTTAGCGTATATACGGGAGGGTAGTTCGGACCTACGTATAAACGTCGCAGTGACGTCTCCGTATCCGCCAGGATCGGGGCGTTACAGACCACGAAGGGTCGGCCACGCATGGTATATGATGAAGAAACAAGCATATCATAAGCAAGGCACAAGCACAAGATGAAGCTACCATAACATAAGCAATTGTAGTGCAATACATGAATAGGGAAATAAGAAGCGAAATACTTATCGACCGATGAAACGGGAAACTCAAATAGGCGAGACTACTGGCCTAAAATCACCAATATGCCGAAAGATCCAATATCCACGGAAGCTCGGGATGCGCCACAAACCTGATATAAACATGTAGAGAGAAGGGGAGAGAGAAAGAGAGAAGGGAAGATGATGTTTGTCAAGTGACAAGTCAAGTAATACATATCAAGTAACGTCATGAAGTACAAGATACAAAACATGAACCAGTATAAGATCCAAAGTTAAGAAGATAAGCAACTATAACAGACAGCCAATAATTAGTCGACTGGGTGGACAGGGTAGTCGACTAATAGAGGGGTTAGTCGACTAGGAAGATGGGTAGTCGACTAATACTGCGTTCCAGAGAGTTGGATTTCTGTTTCAGGAAAAGGTTAGTCGACTAGGGTCATATGGGTAGTCGACTAACAGACATGACAAGTCGACTAAAGTTATGTTAGTCGACTAAATCTGAGATACAGAGAGTTAGGTTTCTGGTTCAGGAAAGGTTAGTCGACTAGGGTCAAGGGTGTAGTCGACTAGGGTCTCTAGTCGACTGGTAATTTGGTCTAGTCGACTAAAACTGTGTTTCCAGAAAGGTTACGTTTCAGCTAGGGTTTTCTAGTCGACTAATCTATAGGTCTAGTCGACTATCGTCTGGAAACAGTAAACAGAACAGATTTTCTAGGGTTTGTGTTGATGATCCAAAATTTCATAAATTGAAGACACAATTGAACATGATAGGTAACTTAAGCATACTAAGAAATAACCAGTATAGGTGGTGAAAATTACTCACATGGATTGGTTATTGGAAGAGGATGATGAAGAGGAAGAAGATGGGTTTTGGTGTTGGTGAGGATTCTTGAGGAGGAAGGAGATGGAGGAGTTGTTGGTGATGTTGGTGAGAAGAAGCGGTGGCCGGAGCTCGGGTTCTCTCGCCGGCGTCGTGGTGGCCGAGGCGCCGGTGAGATGCGGTGGTCACCAAGGAGAGGGAAGAAGAAGTGAAGAGAAGTGATGAGTGAAAAGAATGAATGGGAAAGGAAAGGTATTATGGTTTTGGGTTTTATGAAGGAGATGCAATAATTAAAAGAGAGGGGGGTTTTGTAAAGTGGGGAGGTGAGGTGAGTGTCCTTCTCTTGGCCACTTGGCCGGCCAAGGAAGAGAGCGAAAAAGAGGGCATTTATGAGGAAGTGTGTGGAAGTGGGAATTTGGGAAAAATGGAATTTTGGGAAATTGGAATTCTTGTGGATTGTGGAGGAAGGAAAGAAGGAAATAGGAAAGGAAAAGAAAATAGAAAGGGAAATTATTCTCTTGGAAGAGAAAATGAAAAATAATGAAGTGGCGGATTCTCGGGATTCAGTTGCAGATGCGGAAAACCTCTCGGAAACACCGGAATCGTCCGAAATTCAAGTATCTCGGAACGACCCGAAATAATTACCAAAAATCAAGATATCATACTAAGTATCATAGTGAAATCCGTTTTAAGAAATACTTTATAGTTTTAAAACTAAAATCCCGGAATCAGTTACCTACCGACTCCGATGGAATTTTCATAAATTCATAAAATCCTCAGAAAAGGAATGTAGGTAGAAATATGATTCTAAGGATAATGCCTAAAGGACCTTCTAGAAATTCCTAGCTGATTGTGAAGTAAAAATCCTGGAATCGATCAGCGGCACTATCGACACCGTTTGAAGATATTTAATTAAATTCAGGAAAATTCTAGAAAATCATATAAAATATATAATATTGGAAAATGATATTTGAAACAGAAATCGGTCAAATCAGAATACCGAAAGACCAAATCGAGTAATACACTAGGATCGGGCCTTCGGTTCAGACTAGGCTGACTCCAACACCCAAATCCAAATCCAAGACAAAACAACCACATAAGGAATTCATAATACAGAATAATTACAGAAGTAAATCGAAAAATACGATCGAAAATCTGAATACGCAACTAAGTACGTATTCTGGGAACGGGGTATTACAATCCACCCACCTTACAAAAAATTGCGTCCTCGCAATTTCGTTAAGGGGTAAATTGAATACAAGGGGACAGCGGTGGAATTTTTATACCGGTTAAGATATGAAGCACTAGAGGTAGGCTCTCAAGTCGACTGAACAATAATCATCCTCCGCACTTCCGGCTGTATAAATCTTCGAATAATGCTGAATAATACTGCTGATGTCGTGGCTGTGCAATAAATGAGCCAGAATACCGAAGATAAAGAAAACCCTGATAGTCCTGAGCATAATAAAGAAGGCCGATAATTAAGAATCCCGAATACCAGGCACCAATCACCCTGAACGACATAGTAGAGAATGTAGAATATCCGTAGAGAATTCTGACTGCTGACTTCTGAAAGATAGCCAGATCAAGATCGATCTGGAGAATACCAAGCTTCATAGAATTCACGAAGAGATCACATAATAGCTTCATTCAGAACCAGCCACTACCTCTCTAGTCTAGTCATATCTTAAGTTAGCATAAAGGCTTCATAAACCAAAACAGGGAAGGATAGGAAGGATTAGGAATCAAAGAAGGATGGCCAAGAAATAGATAACTCTGCACTTGTAGCTGGAATGTATAACCAGACTCAAGTATTCCAGTTGCAAATTTCTTACCATTAATTTGCCCTCTGGATGTACTGAGAAGTTAGAGCCTAGGCTCTGATACCAACCTGTAACGCCCCGATCCCGGCGATACGGGGACGTCACTGCAACGTATATACGTAAGTCCGAGGTACCTTCCCGTATATACGCTAAGCATCAGTACAGACAAGAATCAGAGTACGGAAGCATATGGTGCATTATACATTCCAACACATATATACATACAATTACAGAGTTATCACCAGAGGTGATGAATATTACAATAATAATACATCACAATATGCGCAAATGCGAGAGTACAAGAGATATACATATATGAACAGCATAAAAGGGCGCTCACATACAAGTATACAAGGAAATGTACAAGTATGAATAGAAAAAGGGCACTCACGAGTTTGCTAAAAGGAAACTCGAGAGGCTCACAGGGGGCCTGGAAGGATGTGGCTCTGGACGGTCGGCTGGAGATCCTCGCTACCGCTGCGCTGCGCACTCTGATCAGTAACGGGGGAAATCCATACGCTCCAAGCTCCGAAACCTGGACATGAGAATCCAGGGGAGTCAGTGAAACTCCCCAGGCGAGTAGGAATATGGATGCCAGGTGGCGAGTCAGGAGAAGCACAGGTGTCAAGTACAGAAGACAGGAGGGTTAGAACACAAATGAAGTATATAAGAAATGATATCAAGTAGGAAATACTCAGGAGGCGGATAGGTTAGGGCAGGCATGAACAGATATGGCATAATAATCATAAAACAGGAAATTCGAATAAAACCATACAACAAATATGGTAAGGCACATCACAGATTCATAGCGTTTTAAGTTGCAGGTTTTAGTATGCGTCCCATTCCACATACCTCTACTTACAACTTAAAGAGCCGATTTTATGACACTTTATTATTACTCGTCTTACCCTGATATCTAGCTATGTGAACTAGCGTCCAACGCACATAGATCCATATCCGAGTAAAGCAAGGTTGTTATTGGAAACTAGCGGGGGTATCAACGAACTATGTTTACAGTGGGTCCCGTGCATGCCCGGGACCACGTCCAGGATTGTTCCGTTGCATGGAAACGGAAGCCAGCCGCAAGGCTAAACAGGAGGGACTTATGTATGCCCTTATCATGATGGTACCAGTAATGAGGGAGCCAGCTCTCCCCTCGGTCCCCTGGAGGCCCACAGGTCAGACCGGAACATGTAGTTGCACAACATTCCTAAAAGCCACTGTAAACACGAACACATATTGATATCCGCATGTTTCCCCCGACCCATACAAGTTGGTACTTTTTAAGGTTCAATAGTTTAATTATCACTTTACGGGAAAAACAGGAGATGGACATGATCAGGAATTCAGGAGTACATAAGTACTATATAGTCAGGTCACTGCATATAAAGCAGGAATACAAGTCACTGATCATGATACAGGATAATAAGGTAAGGTTCCCGTAAAGGTGATAATCACAAGTCAAGTATATCATGCTGGGTGTCAAGTGATAGCATGACAGGGTGGTGATAATTAGTAAACAACCAAGCATATCTAAGGATTGAAAATAGTCGGGTAAGTCATGGCAAGAGGTTGATAGTAGTCAGGGCAAGTCATAGCATAACTAAAAGGGTCTTGCCAAATAGTAGCATGGCAGGTGGTCAGGTGATAATACACTAGATGGTCAGGTGATATACATGTGTTAAATAAAAGCATGCAACTGACTAGTCTGAGGTAATGGTATGGCAAGGTAACATAAAAGTAACTCAAAGTCCAACGACCACGAAGGGTCGGCCACGCATGGTATATGATGAAGAAACAAGCATATCATAAGCAAGGCACAAGCACAAGATGAAGCTACCATAACATAAGCAATTGTAGTGCAATACATGAATAGGGAAATAAGAAGCGAAATACTTATCGACCGATGAAACGGGAAACTCAAATAGAGGCGAGACTACTGGCCTAAATCACCAATATGCCGAAAGATCCAATATCCACGGAAGCTCGGGATGCGCCACAAACCTGATATAAACATGTAGAGAGAAGGGGAGAGAGAAAGAGAGAAGGGAAGATGATGTTTGTCAAGTGACAAGTCAAGTAATACATATCAAGTAACGAGTCATGAAGTACAAGATACAAATACATGAACCAAGTATAAGATCCAAAGTTAAGAAGATAAGCAACTATAACAGACAGCCAATAATTAGTCGACTGGGTGGACAGGGTAGTCGACTAATAGAGGGGTTAGTCGACTAGGAAGATGGGGTAGTCGACTAATACTGCGTTCCAGAGAGTTGGATTTCTGTTTCAGGAAAAGGTTAGTCGACTAGGGTCATATGGTAGTCGACTAACAGACATGACAAGTCGACTAACAGTTATGTTAAGTCGACTAAATCTGAGATACAGAGAGTTAAGGTTTCTGGTTCAGGAAAGGTTAGTCGACTAGGGTCAAGGGTGTAGTCGACTAAGGGTCTCTAGTCGACTGGTAATTTGGTCTAGTCGACTAAAACTGTGTTTCCAGAAAGGTTACGTTTCAGCTAGGGTTTTTCTAGTCGACTAATCTATAGGTCTAGTCGACTAATCGTCTGGAAACAGTAAACAGAACAGATTTTCTAGGGTTTGTGTTTGATGATCCAAAAATCATAAATTGAAGACACAATTGAACATGATAGGTAAACTTAAGCATACTAAGAAATAACTAGTATAGGTGGTGAAAATTACTCACATGGATTGGTTGATTGGAAGAGGATGATGAAGAGGAAGAAGATGGGTTTGGTGTTTGGTGAGGATTCTTGAGGAGGAAGGAGATGGAGGAGTTGTTGGTGATGTTGGTGAGAAGAAGCGGTGGCCGGAGCTCGGGGTCTCTCGCCGGCGTCGTGGTGGCCGGAGGCGCCGGTGGAGATGCGGTGGTCACCAAGGGAGAGGAGGAAGAAGAAGTGAAGAGAAGTGATGAAGTGAAAAAAGAAATGAAATAGGAAGGAAAGGTATTTATGGTTTTGGGTTTTATGAAGGAGATGCAAATAATTAAAAGAGAGGGGGGTTTTTGTAAAGTGGGGAGGTGAGGTGAGTGTCCTTCTCTGGCCACTTGGCCGGCCAAGGAAGAGAGAGAAAAAGAGGGCATTTAATGAGGAAGTGTGTGGAAGTGGGAATTTGGGAAAATGGAATTTTGGAAATTGGAATTCTTGTGGATTGTGGAGGAAAGAAAGAAGGAAAATAGGAAAAGGAAAAGAAAATAGAAAAGGGAAATTATTCTCTTGGAAGAGAAAATGAAAAATAATGAAAGTGGCGGATTCTCGGGATTCAGTTGCAGATGCGGAAACCTCTCGGGAAAACACCGGAATCGTCCGAAATTCAAGTATCTCAGAACGACCCGAAATAATTACCAAAAATCAAGAATATAATACTAAGTATCATAGTGAAATCCGTTTTAAGAAATACTTTATAGTTTTAAAACTAAAAATCCCGGAATCAGTTACCTACCGACTCCGATGGAATTTTCATAAATTCATAAATCCTCAGAAAAGGAATGTAGGTATAAAATATGATTCTAAGGATAATGCCTAAAGGACCTTCTAGAAATTCCTAGCTGATTGTGAAGTAAAAATCCTGGAATCGATCAGCGGCACTGGTCGACACCGGTTTTGAAGATATTTAATTAAATTCAGGAAAATTCCAAAAATCATATAAAATATATAATATTGGAAAATGATATTTGAAACAGAAATCGGTCAAATCAGAATACCGGAAAGACCAAATCGAGTAATACACTAGGATCGGGCCTTCGGTTCAGACTAGGGCTGACTCAAAGACCACAAATCCAAATCCAAGACAAAACAACCACATAAGGAATTCATAATACAGAATAATTACAGGAAGTAAATCGAAAAAATACGATCGAAAATCTGAATACGCAACTAAGTACGTATTCTGGGAACGGGGTATTACAGGTATTATCATCCTGTGTACTGATCACCTGTGCGAGATTTACCTCGGGCTTCGACTCTTTCTTTTTATCCTTAATCTTTGGGCAATCAAAAAACTGACATATTTGAAACATATGGTCGTTATTGTAGCAGAACTAGATGATCGGTCGACCGATGGTCGATCGACAACTAGTCAAAACTAATCGTTACAGGCTATCGGCCGATCGGGTGATCGACCGAAAAAACACAGTAAGTCCTGACATGATTTCGGTCGATCGGTCGGTCAACAGATAGACCAAACAAAAATAACTAACTAAAGTCTCGGTCAACTGGTCGGTCGATCGACCTATGCACACAAGTACAAGTGTATATGTGTACACAATCGATAAACCGCTCAGTCGACCGAGCCAGTGTATAAAATACTAAACAAAAGACGGTCGACTAGATGGTCGACCGTCCAACCCCAAAGTCAGGAAAGCATAGTTTTTGAAGTTGAACTCATTTTTGAATAAATAATATAAGTATAAAAAATGTTTTGGCAACATATGGGTTGTAAGAAACCTGTATATAGCTGGTTCTAAAATATAAAAATATATATAAACATGTATCATTAACCAACTTACGAAAAACAAGTTTAAACACTAAAAACTTGCATTTGAAATTTTCGTGTGCATATGTAGTTCTTCTTTGAGCATCAATTCAACACCAAAACTTAAACATACTATATTTCTTACAAAGAGTTACATTAGGTTCAAGTCTTCATCAAAGAGGGCTTCTCTAAAATCTATACTTAAATCCATTTCTAGACTCAACTTGATCTCTTCAAATCTTCCTTATGAGGAAGAGTAAGTGTCTTTCAATCTCTTGATTCCTGTAAGTTTATAAACTAGAACTTGATTAATATCTTATAACTACATATGATATGTAATCATCAAAATAAAATCAGGGAGTGTACCCTTAGGCCAACAGAAAAACTTGACAAAAAAGCAACGAAAGAAAGTTAAAAGTACAAAAAGTATAATTGGAAACAAATCAAGAAAAAATAGAGAAAAAAATTGAAAAAATAAAGAAAAAACAAAGAGAGGGAAACAAAAGATTGATCTAAGGATAAATGAAAAACTTCAAAATAATTTTTTTTCTAAAATATGAAATTAAAATGAAGAAATAGGATTTAGTCGAAAATGGAAAAAAGAGGGAAAAAAGAATACTATATTAAAAAGGAAAAGTAGAGTTTAAATAATAGAAAAAAATAATAATAAATGAACTATAATAAAATAAAAATTACAGAAAGGAAAGAAAAAAATCAAAAAAGTAAAGAAGTGAGAGAATAATAAAATAAAAACAATCTAGAAGAAAATAAAAAAGAAGTAACATACTATCCGAAAACAGTATGAAAATTTTAAAAAAAGAAAGAAAATAAAAAATCTGAAGGAAAAAGGAAACAAATGAAAAAAGAAAGAGAGGATTGAGAAGAATAAATGTGAAAAACATGTACAAAAAGAATAAAGAATTTTAAATTATGTAGAATAGATTTGAAAAAATCAAAAAAATTGAGAATAGAAATTAGAAATATAAATGTAATAAGAAAAAAATGTAATGCTAGAAGGAAACAATGACCACTCAAAGGATAAATGAAATAAACTTGTAAAGGAAAAATATTTAAAAAATCAAATTACATGCAAAAATAATACATAATCAAAATAAAGAAAAAATAATGAGAAAAATTTAAAAAAAAAGGAAAAGAAAGAGTTTGAAAAGTTGAAGAAAATAAGAATAAAATAATAAAATAAATAATATATAAGAGAACAAAAATCTGAAGAAAAGAAGGAAAAAATTCTAGAAAGTAAAGAAGTGAGATAATAAGAAATAATAAAATAAAAATCTAAAAAAGAAAAGAAAGGAAAAAAAAAGTAGAATATGTTGGCCCAAAGGCCCATCACTCTAGTTTTGATGATGATCAACTCATGTAGTTATGTTTACTAACGATCTTGTGTTTAATTAGTGACAGATTTGGATCTTAGTAGGTGTGGTGCTTCAACAAAGGATTTAAAGACATATTTTGAAGCTAGCACTGGTTGATTCACGAGCCTATGCATCAAGACCACATCAAAAGTCGAGCTCGTTGGATTGCATTTGGACCAAGTCAAGATGATGAGAAGACTTCAAGGGAAGACTTCAAGATCAAAACTTGTGTCTAGGTATAAGATTTTGTTTTTGTTTTAGATAAAATGTAAAGGATAGAGTAGTTGGTGGATTGCACAAGTACATTTACACACACACTCTTGATAGTTTTGTTCTTAGAAAGACTTTCATTTTGGAAAATACATTTTGATTTTGGTGTTTTCTTATATACATGTTTTAATCCAAAACCATATTTAGAGCTTAATGTCAAAAACTTAGATATTTCATCTTATTTGTGTAGTGGATCATATCCATACACACTATGCTTTAATGAGTTCAAAATATCTAATTTTTATTTAAAGAAGTTTTGGAAAACAAGATTTTGGAAAATACAAGTTTTCAATTGAGTCAATATATCCAACTTACAAAAATAGTTCAAATCCTTTATAACATGCCTTGATTTTGTGCAAGCATGTTTGTTTATCAAAGTATATTGGTAAAACTATTTTTGTAGATTTTTAAGTATTTTATGGGATTTTATTTGAGCCAAAAAGACAAACTTTTTAATCCCAGAAAAATTGTTTCAGGCTTCAGATAAGTCGACTTACTACCTTTATAGTCGACTAATACTGAAGTCGGCCGACCGAACCGGTCGACCGACGTGCACAGTGTGCACGCCTTGACCTGGCAGTTGGCCGGTCGACTCGGTCGGTCGACCGAAACTGAGAGCAGTGCTCTCTGTTCTTTTGGGTCGACCGGGCGGTCGACCGGCAGGCTCCAACGGTCGGATTTTTTGACCGTTGGCGGTCGACCGGCGGGTCGACCGACAGGTCTGACAGACCCCAACGGCTAGTTTTTGACAGCCTATAAATTTGGGGGTTTGATCATTGGTTTTCAACAAGATTTTAGGAGAGCTTTGAGCCAGTTTTTTCCCATTCTTTTAAAAGAGTTGTCTCCACAAATTTGAGAGCTAATTCTTCCAATCAAAAGGGGAGTTTTTATTAAGAGTGTTAAAAGAGATTCTTTGAGTTTTTCCTCCACCATCTCTTTCCTTATTTTTCTCACACAACACTTGAGCCATCCATTGCTATTCATCTTATAGGAGTGTTGTAGTGAGAGAATTTTAGGTGATCAAGAGTTGTGATCACCAAAGTTCATCTTTGTTCATTTGAGGAGGCGAACAGTTGTGTTCGCATTGTTTCGGGTCCTAGTGTGGACTCGGTTGTTTCGGGTTCGGGTGCGAACTCTTGTTTGAGGTGCGGCCTCGGCGAGCCGGTGGGCTTGCGGTGTGTACGGACTAGGGAGTCCGAGAGTTGTAGGTGTTGCGGCACCGGGTGATCCATTGGGATCGATCATAGTGGAAATCCTTCGTGTGTCGAAGGCGGGGATGTAGAGCAAGTGTGCTCGAACCTCGAAACAAATCCCTTGTTTGCGATTGCTCTCTCTCTTTGTCTCCTTTATATCTTGCATGCTTCTATTGTGTTTATCTTTACATGCTTGATATATATTGTGTGCTCATTCGATATACTTGCTTGTGATTGTTTGCTAACACTTGTATTCAACCAAGAGAGCCAACGCGGCACCTCAACCCATTCAAGGGGAATCTAAAGGAGTTAGTCCAGAGCCCTTCACGGGAAATTCGGCTACACTCTTGTGTTACACATAGTGTTTAGCGTGAAAAGATAATTTGGTCATAATTATTTTTTTTTTTTAGCTTCCGCATTATTTGGCATTAAGTGACCATTAGATTAGCCTTCACCTATTCACCCCCCTCTATGTGAACCTTCAATTGGTATCAGAGCTTGGTACTCTGATTTGGGTCTAACAACCTAGAGTTAAAGATCCTCTTTTTAGGCTAATCACAATATTTTTGTACACACACCATGGACTTCATGTCACCACCCATATTTGACATTCTTAACATCCATATATGGAAGGTGAAGATGTCCTTGTACCTCAAAGCCTTAGGTTATCATGTTTATCTTGCCATCACTAATAATGATTATTGTTTATATGGTAAGAATATTGAGGCTAATGCAAAAGCCCTTAATGCTTTAAAGTCTACCCTAGATGATGTTTATTTATCTAGAGTTTCTAACTTTGATTCGGCTTTTGTAGTTTGGAACACCCTCACCTCCCTCGACGAAAAGGATCTATATTATTCCGGGAGCAATTCGGACGTTGGAAGTAACACCTCCAACTTGTGCTTTATGGTCCAAGGGATAACCCCCTTGAGGTAACTACCGAATCTGAGGATGAGGACATGTCATATGATGAGCTTACCACTTTTTGTCAACTCCTACTTGAGAAATATGACATGATTAAAAGGAAAATAAAAATTTGAAAAAGAAATTTGATTGCATGCATATAGAACAAGATTCATTTAGAACTAAGATTGCATGCTTAGAAAAGGAAAATAATGTTTTGAAAAATAAAAATGTTTCCCTTATGTCTAACTTAAATGATTTGTGTGAAGGGAACACTATTTTGAAGGATAAAATTGATTTGGTGGAAAAACAAAAAGAAGTTGTTTTTCAAGAAAATAAATCTTGAAAAGAAAAGTTTTTGAAAAGGAAAAAGATTTTGTATCTAAAAAGAAAAATGATTCTTTATCTCATCATGCTTTACATGCCACTACTAATGAGATTAAAGATTTGAAAAATAAAATGAATAATTTGAGCTCTACCTTGAGCTCTTGTGCATTCAATCATTCTAGGTTGGAATCATTGTTTCAAAAGAAACAAGTTCCCCATGTTCATGCACATCATAATCATGCATTTGCTTATGTTGCACAACATGATCACACTCCTACACATAAGCATCCTAAGGTGTACACATATACACATTGTGGCCGCAAAGGCCATTTAGCAAAGTTTTATTATGATAAGATTAATTCTATAAATTTTGCTAATAAAAGATTTTGGGTTCCTTACAAGATTAACCCCAAAGGACCCAAGAAAATATGGGTACCAAAACCCCCACCTTGTGTATTTGATGTAGGTGAGGGCTCTCACAAAACGTGAGAGGATTGGTGCCATAGTGGTGGATGCAATGGACTTTATGGACACATCTTAAACGCATCACTATCAAGGAAGCTTGGTGGGACAACCACCATATTTCGAGCTTTGGAGTTGGTAACAATCTCTAAACTCTCATTTTATTTATGTTCATACTTGTTCATTCATAATATTCATAGCATGTTCATGTTTTATGATTTAATGTGCTTCATGTGGTAAAAACATGCTTAGATGTAGTTTATATCAAAACTTGTATTATACATGTACAAATAGTGAGCTACATTTGTTTTATATATGATTGCACTTCATGCTCATTTGTACCCACTATATGCATATGTATAGACTAGTTTGATGATTCTCTCATTTATACATGCTTTGCCAATTTTTATACTTTACTTCATGTATATGTATTATTAATTCAAATCTAATAAATATACATGTATATCCATTTTGAGTCTCTTGCCTTCATGCAAATACTATTAATAGACTCGTTTTATGTTTGGGATATATATGTGTATTGTTAGGATTGGATAAATCATACATGTACCTAGAAGTGTGCTTTGTTTTTATGAAAAAAAATGAATTTTTATGATTTAAAAAATGATACTCACATTTTTTTTAGCATCAATGTCTATTTTCATGAAAATGCTATTTACATGACTTTTGAACACTCACACTTTATTTCTTTTTCATGACTTTGATTCATGAACATATTTTTGAGCTCCATAGATCGAGTGTCAATTCTTGTATTTGGTATGATTCATGAAATATATATGCTTTGATTTCATGTTTTGAAGGATCTTTAACTAGTTTTTCAAAAATTATTTTAACTAGTTAATTGTTCTTCATTTGGTAGAGTTTTTCAAACAAGCTTATTTTTCAAATCTATTTTTGAAAACCCCTACCATCTATGGGAGGATGGATGGGCGACCATGCTTATGTATGCTCTATATTGAAAGAATCCAATGATACATGTGCATAAGTTGGGTGGTAGTTATATGAGATATATATTTGATCTTATTATTATTTCAATTGGTATCATTGAAATTCTTTCAATTGGTATCTAAATTGATATTTTTTTGTATATACTCATATTTTATTTTCTTATATATGTATGTATCAATTTCAATTGGTATACTCATTTCATACATATATATATATATGATTTTCATGTGCTAACTTTCAAATGGTTCACATTTTTAAAAGCACAAAGTTTATGATGAAAAATAAAATTTTTTTTTGATCATTATGTTTACTATTGGTATCAATATGTTTCATCTTCATATTTATTTCAATTGGTATCAATATGTTTTACAATAATGATTATTTTCTATTTGGTATCTTAAAATTTGTTTGTTTTACTAAAGCTCTGATACCTTTAAAAATTTTGTTTAAGAAAAATTCTCAAGATTTGTTCTATTGAGAAAATTCAAAATTTTGTTTTATAAATAAATAAATAAATATATATATATATATATATATATATATATATATATATATATATAATATTTTGTTGATTTGTATTTCTTATATGCAAGGAGAGCTTAACATCTCTTCTACATATACATTCATGTTGAGTGTATTGTGTATTGAAGAGCTTGACAACTCTTCTTTATATGGTACACGTGTGTAGGGGGAGCTTCACATCTCCTCTTATGCATTACATAATATGTGTTATGTGAATTAGGGCTTGTCATCCCTTCTTCATATAATGCATATGTGTAGGGAAGCTAACTTAACGTCTTCCTCTTCATGAATATATATCGCATATAACATTTTATTGATATGTTTGATTTGCCCCCTTATTGATCTCTTTGTTTATGACAAAAAGGGGGAGAAAGATTTGATGATTTTGTTTTTACCTTAAACCCTTTGTTGATGATTGACAAAAAGGGGAGAGGTATTTGCTATATATGCATGTTTTTATTAAAGGATTTATGTTTGTGCATATATGTTTTGTTTTGCAAATAGGAGAAAAAGAATTTGATTTTGTTTATCTCCATCATTTGCATACTTATTCATGTACTTCATTGTCATATCTTATTATGTTTTGTGTTATGCATGAGTTAAGGGGGAGCTTCTTTGGAGCTTTACTTTAATCCATGCATATATAACTTCATGAGTTTTGTCATCATCAAAAAGGGGGAGATTGTTGGCCCAAAGGCCCATAACTCTAGTTTTGATGATGATCAACTCATGTAGTTATGTTTACTAATGATCTTGTGTTTAATTAGTGACAGATTTGTTATCAAGATCTTAGTAGGTGTGGTGCTTCAACAAAGGATTTAAAGACATATTTTAAAGCTAGCACCGGTTGATTCACGAGCCTATGCATCAAGACCACATCAAGAGTCGAGCTCGTTGGATTGCATTTGGACCAAGTCAAGATGATGAGAAGACTTCAAGGGAAGACTTCAAGATTAAGACTTGTGTCTAGGTATAAGATTTTGTTTTTGTTTTAGATAAAATGTAAAGGATAGAGTAGTTGGTGGATTGCTCAAGTACATTTACACACACACTCTTGATAGTTTTTTTTTTAGAAAAGACTTTCATTTTGGAAAAATACATTTTGATTTTTGGTATTTTCTTATATACATGTTTTAATTCAAAACCATATTTAGAGCTTAATGTCAAAAACTTAGATATTTCATCTTATTTGTGTAGTGGATCATATCCATACACACTATGCTTTAATGAGTTCAAAATATCTAGTTTTTATTTAAAGGAGCTTTGGAAAACAAGATTTTGGAAAATACAAGTTTTCAATTGAGCTAATATTTCCAACTTACAAAAATAGTCCAAATCCTTTATAACATGCCTTGATTTTGTGCAAACATGTTTGTTTATCAAAGTATATTGGTAAAACTATTTTTGTAAATTTTTAAGTATTTTATGGGATTTTATTTGAGCCAAAAGACAAACTTTTTAATCCCAAAAAAATTGTTTCAGGCTTCAGATAAGTCGACTTACTACCTTTATAGTCAACTAACACTGAAGTCGGCCGACCGGACCGGTCGACCGACGTGCACAGCGTGCACGCCTTGACCTGGCAGTTGGCCGGTCGACTCGGTCGGTCGACCGGAACTGAGAGCAGTGCTCTCTGTTCTTTTGGGTCGACCGGCAGGCTCCAACGGTCGGATTTTTGACCGTTGGCAGTCGACCGGCGGGTCGACCGGCAGGTCTGACAGACCCCAACGGCTAGTTTTTGACAGCTTATAAATTTGGGGGTTTGGTCATTGGTTTTCAACAAGATTTTAGGAGAGTTTTGAGCCAGTTTTTTCCCATTCTTTTAAAAGAGTTGTCTCCACAAATTTGAGAGCTAATTCTTCTAATCAAAAGTGGAGTTTTTTTAAGAGTGTTAGAGAGATTCTTTGAGTTTTTCCTCCACCATCTCTTTTCTTGTTTTTCTCACACAAACACTTGAGCCATCCATTGCTATTCATCTTATAGGAGTGTTGTAGTGAGAGAATTTTAGGTGATAAAGAGTTGTGATCACCAAAGTTCATCTTTGTTCATTTGAGGAGGCGGACGGTTGTGTTCGCATTGTTTCGGGTCCTAGTGTGGACTCGATTGTTTCGGGTTCGGGTGCGAACTCTTGTTTGAGGTGCGGCCTCGGCGAGCCGGTGGGCTTGCAGTGTGTACGGACTAGGGAGTCCGAGAGTTGTAGGTGTTGCGGCACCAGGTGATCCATTGGGATCGATCATAGTGGAAATCCTTCGTGTGTCAAAGGCGGGGATGTAGAGCAAGTGTGCTCGAACCTCGAAACAAATCCCTTGTGTTTGCGATTACTCTCTCTCTCTCTCTTTGTCTCCTTTATATCTTGCATGCTTCTATTGTATTTATCTTTACATGCTTGATATATATTGTGTGCTCATTCGATATACTTGCTTGTGATTGTTTGCTAACACTTGTATTCAACCAAGAGCCAACGCGGCACCTCAACCCATTCAAAGGGAATCTAGAGGAGTTAGTCCAGAGCCCTTCACGGGGAATTCGGCTACACTCTTGTGTTACACATAGTGTTTAGCGTGAAAAGATTAATTTGGTCATAATTGTTTTTAGCTTCCGCATTATTTGGCATTAAGTGACCATTAGATTAGCCTTCACCTATTCACCCCCCCTCTAGGTGAACCTTCAGAATAGTATCAGAAAAATGTAGTAATAAAATTTTAAAAAAGAAGAGATAATAAAAATCTAAAATAAAAAGGAAACAAAATAAACAAGAAAGAGAGAAGAATTGAAAAGAAAAATGCAAATATTTGAACAAAAATGCAAAGAAAGAATTCTAAGACTATGTATAGTAGAGTTGGGAAAAAGTCAAAAAAAAAATATGTAGAAAAATAAAAAACTAAAAACTAGAAGTAAACAAAAGACTGATAAAGAAAAAATGAAAGAAACATTGTAAGAAAAAAATATGTAAAATAAGAAAGAACGAACTATGAAGAAAAAACATTCCATCAAAAAAAAAAAGAAAAAAGAGAAAGAAAGAAAAAGAAGAAAAAACTTAAAAAAGAATAATTAATAGTGCAACCATCTCTGAAGAATATATCAAAAATAACGATAAAATAATATACCATCTGCATTGAAGGAAGAAAAGAAAAAACAACAACTTTATGTCAAAAAAATATATTCCTAAGCAGTATCTTGAAAAGGGGCATATGCATTATAACAATGCGAAATCCTAAAAAGATAATACACAAGAAGATTGAACACAAGAAGATGAAATAAAGAGAAGAAACAGGAAACAATGCCTAATTTTGTGTGACAATCAATAGAGAGCTAGTTGCTAAGGAGAGCTTGTTAATTCTAGGGGTGAGCAAAGTTCGGTTATAACCGAAATAACCGACCAAAAACCGAAACCCGAACCCGAACCGAACCGAACCGCTCTAGTTCGGTTCGGTTTCGGTTTGTATTTCAAAAATCAAACTCGACCGAACCGAACCGAATCTCTTACCCTATATATCACCCCACCCAAATTCAATTTAGTGAATCATATAGTTCATAACAAAAACCGGTGAAAACTTATCTCATTACTTCTAACAATACCATCTTTTTTTTGTTGAATATGTGAAAGTTATGTTAAGTACACCATTACAATTAAGAATAATATTTATATTAATATAGTTCTTTTTTTTTCATTCTTGCCATTAAAAGTTAGTAATAATTATGTGAGTTTTGATATAAAAGCCTAAATATAGCGTAAAAGTTTTAGAATATGAAATTTTTAATTCACATTAAGGTTAGGGTCTTTTTCTTATTTTTAATTTGGGTATTGAATATTTGAGATTAGAATATTAAAGGATGATAATATAATGGTGATTAAAAATGTAAGAAATGATGGAAAAATATTGACATAACCGAAAAAACCGAACCGAACCTAGTCGGTTCGGTTCGGTTCGGTTCGGTTGCTAAGTCTAATCGGTTCGGTTCGGTTTTGCAAAAATTAGCGAAAACCGAACCGAACTGACCGATGCTCACCCCTAGTTAATTCTAATCAAAGAAAGGGTCAACTCCGCATTAATCGGAACAATGACTGCTGCTCCTCATTTTCTCTTTCTTGATTTCTTGAATATTAATAATAATAATATTGTGAAGAAAGAGAGAGAGGGAGATACGTGGAAAGCGCGGGGTGAGAGAGGCTTTTTCTTCTTTTCTTTTTTTTTTCTTTTTTTTTTCATGTCTTTTCCTTTGCTTTTTTTAAAAAAAAAATTAGGTGTTAGAATAAGAGGGGAGGGGACATAATTGTGGACGTGTTCTGTATTATTTACTTTTAAGAGTAATTATAGATTCTTTTTGTTGACGTTGTAAATGGCTTGAGGGAAATGACTCAATAAACCTTTTAGCCATTTACATCCCCCAAACACATTAGAGAAGTCAATGTTACTTCTCTCTGTGACAAAACATTAAGTGAAAAATCCCAACCTCAAAATTTTCTCAAATTCCTCGAAAATATAACGCTAGATCCACAAAATTGAGCGACTCCATCGTTAATGTGAGTTCTTGAGAGTGGGTGTGATTTGTGGGATTGAGATGTGGGGAGAGGAAGGTGACATCCAACGGTTGCTTGGTGGTGGGTGACGTTGCGATGGGGGCTTTCATTGCTTCGTGGCGAGAGGTCCATTCCAAATTGGTGGAAGTTCATGTATTGATATCAATGTGAGTATTGTAATACCTCAATTGTGGATTTTTGGATTAAATTTTTGGTTCAATGTACTTTTGTGAGTTATTTTAGATATGGTGACTCAATTTTATTTAATATTTATAGTTTTGAAATGTTGGAAGTTTTTTTTTTTTTTTTCATTTAGTTCTTAATTAGGAAGTTCTGAACACACATATAATAAGAGGACCAATCTGACGTTGACACGTGGATTAGAACTCTTATAATATGTTATAATATGTATGTGAGGCCATAACATATTATAAGAGGATCAATGCATATGTCAATATGCATATGTCAATGTGTGATTGGTCCTCTTATTGTATGTGGCCCACACACATAATATACTATAAGAGGATCAATATACGTATCAATGCGTGATTGGTCCTCTCATTGTATGTCTGTAGTTCATACACATGAACTGAACCTACCTAGGATGTGGTTGGTGTGTATATTGTTTCTTTGAATCCGGTTGCAGTTAATTAAAGTAGTTCATTTAGCATTTTTTAGAACATTTATAAAGTTTAACATTGATGGATGGCAATATGTTCTCCCACTTTTAATATTCACTAAAATATGTGAAACTTATGAAGCAGACAAAGAGATGTTTGATTACATATGGGAATCTTATAATGCCAAACATTAACATTTTAATTTATTCATTACACCTCTGATTCGTGATAAACATGTAGGCTTTATATAAGATAACATAAATTAATAATTACTATTCGAAGTTTATTAAAAAAAAAAAAAAACTAAGGATTAGGTTTATCTTTTAAGGGTTGCATCATCTTTTCTTTTGTACTGCTTCTTTAATTATATTTCTAGCCAACCAATAGCAGCTTAGTTGTAAGATTAATATTTTTTTTTCTTTTTGTAAGATTAATAATTGGTTAAATAATATTGAGGTGTTAGTTTAACTGTGACTCACTGATTTGCGTTACTATGAAGTCTTGCTTTTTCTTTTCTTTTTTTTTTTCTAGATGGTAAGAGATAACATATTTGTTTTTGTTTATGTAGCTAAAAAAGCTTCATAAATGCAACGAATTTTATAGATAATATGATTCTGTGATGTATTCTAATTGCATCAAAGATAAGTAATTAAACAATTAATACACGAATTTCGAGACTCACAAATTAATTTGTATTATAATTTTTTTTTGTGTGCATTTCTTAATTAATATAGTGTTGAGGAACATGGATACATTTTCCATGTTGAGCTAATGAGCAATAGGTTTAGTAGCAAATTCTCTTATTTTTCAAGATTTTGTAATGATGGCACTATTATATTAAAGGGGATTTTCGCTACACCCCATGTCAAATCGTAATTAGAAGAAAAAAAACTCAACTTTATAATTTTTTGTTTCGGCAATACCCTTTTTTAAGAGAGGATATGCGCCCACGTGTCAAGCGCTGAAGCACTCATCAACGCGAAAGACGAAAATATCCCTAAATAATTGCTTCAGAGAAAATCAGATCGCTTTGATAATGTCTTATTTCTGAGGAATAGGATTATGGTCGTAGTTATCACAAAATGATCACAATATAGATGAATATAATTATGATCGCAGTTCTCACAAAAATGCCTTATTTCTGAGAATTACGATTATGATTGCAATCCTCACAAATTGATCGCAGTTCTATTTCTGAGAATTGCGATCATGATCGCAGTCTTCATAAAATGCACTATTTATGTGGACTGAGACTATGATCGCAGTCCTCACAAAAATGTCATATTTTAATTCTTTATATGATTGCGATAATGATCACAGTCCAAATCATAATCGCAATATTCACAAAAATGTCAAATATTTGAGTTTTTATGAGGAGTGCAACTATGATCACAGTCCTTAAAAAGTAGTCACAGTCTGACAAAATGCCCTATTTCTGAGTTTCTTATGAGGACTGCGATCATGATCGCAGTCCTCACAATGCCGTAGTTTTGAGTTAATCCTCACAGAACTCATCGCGAGGATGAACACAACGAGATCTGCAAAAAGGTCGATCCTAAAAAAAATTCGCGAATTACTCTGCGTTGGAATCAAGATTGAGAGGAGAGCAACGTCAGGTACAATAAGAAATGATAAAATAGGAAATGAAATATATAAACAAGCAGTGGTTGGAAGGAATAAATTTATGCTTAGGTGAATGAGGCTGTAGCAAATCAAATTATGACGCTGAGTTTTTTTCTAATTATGAAGCAAAGTAAGTGGCCGCAGCGAAATATTCTTATATTAAATCCTTGGTACAACTAATATACCTTCTTTTCTTGTTTTATAACTCTCCTTTTCACATTTAGTAGTACTTTTGGGTGATCTAACACATAGCATACAACAAGAAATTCCACACAACTCTAGTTAATTACAAGAAAGGGAAAATGGTACTCTCATGCAATTTTGAATCTTGGTGGGTTTATAAGTAATATGGATTGTGCACCGAAGGTTAATTTTATCTTGACTCCTCATTAACAAACTATTAAGTTTTGGATAAACTTAATGAGCTTAGGCCAGACACACATTGAAATTTTTTTTTTTTTTTTTTAAATCCCTCTTGACTAATCTTTCTTCTAGGCCTACAAGATATCCTTATAGAAAAGAAAGTGACATGTTAATTTATTAGCAAAATAAAAACTGTGGAAATAATGAGCAGCTACCACTTTTAAAAATGAAAACTAACCTTGCATTGCAAGTCAAGGAACAAAGACTATCCATGAGTGGAGTGTTTGAAAAAAAATCTCTTGGGCATGTAAACATGAAAGCAAATTCTTTGTAAAAGACTCTTCAAAGCATTCATTATTGAGAGAGACGAACATCATGGAAAGTTTGTAAGTAATCTTGCTATATTGTTCTAAAAAGCAAGTCAAAAAGACTTCTCTATGTTTTGTGTGTACACGTTACTTGGTATTTTTCTCGCTGATTTGAAACCATCAATATAGCACTAAATTGACCCACCCAAAAAGAAAGAACAAACAACACACAATATGCCAAAAGGGCTCGATGGAATTGCAATTAACACCCATATAATGTAATTTTTAAAAATAATCTTCAGAAAGTTAAGTTATGATGAGAATTGAACGATATGTTTGGTTGTATTCGCCTAGCCAATAATATGTTTGTTTTTTATTTATTTTTTGCTAGTTAAGTCAACAGCAGTGATCTCTGGGGAGCTAATCTGACGTCTGGCCGGGGCCACATCCAGAGGGAAAGAAATGTCAACGAGATGGTGTTCGAACCGATAGCCATGAAAAATATTGTACTCTAGTCGACTTAAACCAATCGGTTGGACAAACAAATGGGACGTTTTCGACTTGATAATGCGAAATCACATTTTCAAAATTTCTATAAAAAGAGAAATAGAATAGATTATAAATAAGTGAATTAGTCTTTAAAGAGAAACAAAACAATTGCGGGGCCTTAATCCTTGATTGATTGAAGAATGAAAGTGACAAAGACCAATAGTAAACAAGTCTCTTTCAAACAAAACAAAACGACGACTGGATTTTGAAGTCAATGGAAATTTCCTGTTTAATTGTGGGGAAAACATAGAGCGTGTGGGTAACACGCTTAACTACTCCACGACGCATAGACTTGAACTACTTTTCTTGAGGTGGAGTCAATTTGATCAATTAATTTCAAGTAAAACCCAATTCATTGTGTGAACAAAAAAACAAAGACCTTTTTCTAAAGAGAAAAATTTACTTTACTGTTGATAACAATCATTTGGAATTTTCACATATTTTGGCCTTTTATTAATAAAGATAAGTTATTAAGGAGATTTCGTTTTAACCTCCTGTATCAAACTGTAATTAAAAAAAAAAAACTCACGCACAAAATTTAATCGCTTCAGCCATCTCTTCTTTTAAAGAAAAGACGCGCGCGGTGGGAAAAAAATTTAAATGTCACTCGCAATATTAAGATGACGACTGCAATCATGATCGCAATTCTTACAAAAAATATTTTATTTTTGAGTCTTTATGAGGACTACGATTTTGATCGTAGACGATTTTGATCGTAGTCCTCACAAAAATGTCTTGTTTCGAGTATTTATAAGACTACAACAATAATCTATCCTTTTTATTAGAATTGTGACTATGATCACAATCCTCACAAAATGTTTTATTTCTGAGTCGTTATAAGATTGCGAACATGATCACAATCCTGACTTTTTATTAGGACTGCGATCATAATTATAGTCCTCACAAAAATGTCTTATTTTTGAGTTACTGCAATCATGATCGGAGTTCTCATAAAAATATAAATTTTTCAGTCTATATTAGGACCGCAACAATGATCGTAAAATGTCCTAATTTTAACTAATAACAAGACTGTGATCATGACTGAAGTCTTCTAGTAAAGGACCGTGACTATAATCACAATCCTCATAGATGACTGCAATTATGAGTCGTAGTTCTCATGTCAGCATCGTCATCATCAGCAGGCCCCTAATTCACTGACATCGAATGATCTCCAATGAAAATATCACATCGATCACAAACACAAATAAAACTCATTGCGCGGACAAACAAATGAGATTTGTAAAAAGTCAATCTCAAAAAAATTGTTCCGGAGACTCTGCCCCTATAACCCCTGGGAGGGGCTTACCGCCCCCTCCAACCCCCACGTTGACATTACCGTGAAGACCGATTTGCGAATTACTTTGCATCCATGTCAAATTGAAGAGAGAGCAACTATATGGACGATTGGAAGAGTAAAAGAGAAAACAAAAATATATAAAAAAAAATGATGACTTTGAGAAATCAATTTATGTTTATGTGAATGAGATTGTAATGAATAAAAATAGGAGGTGAGTTTTTTGATAATTATGAGAAAAGTATGCGGCTGTAGCAAAATTTTCCTAGTTAATAATAAATTTTAATAAATTAAATAAAAGTTAAAAACTAATCTTAATTATCCATAAAAGGGTGATGTCAGCAAGCATATGTTTTCAACTTATCCCCAACGACATCGAATAATACCGAAACAGATATAAGCTGATATTAAAAATTTATTTCTCAAAAATCATCTTTAATTGGAATTCTATTAAAACAATAAACAATATTAACATGTTAAAAAATTCAAATCTGGAATCTCCCATGACCACTTCCCCCTCTCGCCTTCTACCATTGAGCCAACCAACCTGGGGTTTGTTTGGTTTGTTGCAAGTGGATCGGATTGCAAAGCTTACTTGTAAAGTTTTTTTTCCAGTTGAGATTTGGATTGTAAAGCTCACTTATAGAATAAACAGTTAATTTTGTGGTCTACTCATAAACCCACGCACACTTGTAGGTCTATTTGTAATTTTGTGGTCTCCTGACAAATCTCACTTATAATTTATTTGCAATATTTTTTATTAGTAGATTATTTTTTATTATTAGATTAAAATTATTTTTATTAGATTAATATTTTTTATTAGATTAATATTCTTTAATCATTAAATTAATGTTTTTATTATTAGATTAATATCTTTTATTATTAGATTAACGTTTTTTTAATTAGATTAAAGTTTTTTTACCCTTAGATTAATATTTTTCAATCATTAGATTAGTATTTTATTATTAGATTAATTTTTTAATATTAGATTAATATTTTTTATTATTAGATTAATTTTTATTATTATATTAATATTTTTATTTACCTATTAATTAAGGGTTTTATTTTAAATTTAATAACTTGAAATGTTTCCTTATGTCATGTTTAGTAGATCTTGCAAGGTCACAATCAAACGGTGAAAACTGACTTCCCATTTTATTTTAAAATTGTACCAAACACTACAATTGACCATATGCTTTCTCAATTAAATTTTCACATTACTAACTAAACACTATCCTGCAAAATAATTTCACACTTACACCTTGTAATTGTAGCCACTTACAGGCAACCAAATAAGCCCCTGATTTAAGTAAGCTAACGGGTACCGATCAATGTCGATGAAAGATTAACTCTAAAAAATAATTAAATAAGTATAAAATGCATAAAAATAAGTAATAAAAAAGAATATTTTGCTACAGCCACCTACTTTTCTTCATGATTAGGAAAACAATATTAACATGTTAAAAAATTTGAATCTGGAATCTCCTATGACCACTTCCCCCTCTCGCCTTCTACCATTGAGCCAACCAACCTGGGTTTGTTTGGTTTGTCGCAAGTGGATCGGATTGCAAAACTCACTTGTAAAGTTTTTTTTTGACTTCTTTGATTGAGATTTGGATTGTAAAGCTCACTTACAGACTAAACAGTTAATTTTGTGGTCTCATAAACTCACTTGCACTGTGTAGGTCTATTTGTAATTTTGTGATCACCTGCAAATCTCACATATAATTTATTTGCAATATTTTTTTATTAGTAGATTATTTTTAATTATCAGATTAAATTACTTTTTATTAGATTAATATTTTTTATTAGATTAATATTCTTTAATCATTAAATTAATGTTTTTTATTATTAGATTAATATCTTTTATTATTAGATTAATATTTTTTTTTAATTAGATTAAAGTTTTTTTACCATTAGATTAATATTTTTCAATCATTAGATTAGTATTTTTATTATTAGAATAATTTTTTATTATTAGATTAATATTTTTTTATTATTAGATTAATTTTTATTATTATATTAATATTTTTATTTACCTATTAATTAAGGGTTTTATTTTAAATTTAATTACTTGAAATGTTTCCTTATGTCATGTTTAGTAGATCTTGCAAGGTCACAACCAAACAGTGAAAATTGACTTTCCATTTTACTTTACAATTGTACCAAATATTACAATTGACAATATGCTTTCTCAATTAAACTTTCACATTGCCAGCTAAACACTATCTTGTAAAATAATTTTACACTTACAACTTGTGCCAGTTACAGGCAACCAAATAAGCCCATGATTTAAGTAAGCTAATGGGTATCAATCAATGTAGATGAAAGATTAATTCTATAAAATAATTAAATAAGTACAAAATGCATAAAAATAAGTAATAAAAAAAGAATATTTTGCTACAACCACCTACTTTGCTTCAAGATTAGGGGAAAAAACTCAGTTTTATAATTTCGTTTGCTACAGTCTCATCCACGTCAGCATAAACTGATTCCGCCCAGCCACCACTTCTTTATATATTTTTATTTCTTCTTTTATCCTTCCCCATCACTCTCAACATTGCTCTCCTCTCAACCTTAACCCCGACGCAGAGTTATTCGCTGGTCGACCTACACGGTCAGGTCGTCGTGGGGATTAGTGGAGGGGGCGAGAAGCCCCTCCCAGAATCGGGGGCAGAGCTTCTGGAATTTTGCTTTTTAGGATCGACATTTTACAGATTTTGTTTATTTGTGCTTGTGATGAGTTTTATTTGTGTTTAAATCTGGAAAACAATAGGGATCATTCGATGTCAATGTACATGAGTCTCTTGATGAAGATGATGTTGACATAATGATTGCGACTCATGATCGCAGTCCTCTGTGAGTGATGACTCAGAAATAAGGCATTTTGAGGTTGCAATCCTCCCAAAAACTCAAAAATAAGACATTTTGTGAAGACCACGATCATGTTCGCGGTTCTATTTCATGATCACAGTCCTCATAAAGACTCAAATATAAGACATTTTTATGAATATTGTGATCATTATCGCAGTTCTAATAAAGAAGAATGCGATCATGACCGTAATCCTCATAAAATACTGTATTTTGTGAGGACTGTGAATCTCAGAAATAGGGCTGCGGTCATTTTGTAAGGACTGTAATTATAGTCACAATGTTCAGAAATAGGACATTTTCTTGAGGACTGCGATCATAATCGCAATCTTCTATACTGTGATTATTTTGTGAGGACTGCGATTATAGTCGCAATCATCAGAAATAGAGTATTTTCGAAACGGTCTATTTTTTTTTGAAGCGATTACTTAGGAGCATTTTCGTCTTTCATCGCTGATAAGTACTTCAGCGCTTGACACGTGGACACATATTCTTACTTTAAAAAAAGAGATGGCTGAAGCAAATAAAATTATGTGCATGAGTTTTTTTTAATTACGATTCAACTTAAGTGGCTGAAATGAAATGGCCTAAATAAAAAATAATATAATCCACATAAGTTAAAATAAAATATTCATATGCATAGTATTCTATTCCCAGAAATCAAGCACAGCCCTACATGACAAAGTGTTGTCAAACATTTCGGCCATTTCTTCCCCACTTCTCACCAATTTTTCAGCACAATATTCAAGTGCAAACTTTATTTTCCAAAAAAACAACATACAAAAACACATAAATAAATTAAATGAATAAAAGAACAAGGTGAGAACAGTAAGACACAAGACTAATAAACCAAGGAAAAGTACAAAAAGAATAAAATAATAAAAAACGTGACCCAAAAGAAGCCAAGTCAACAAGACTTCCCCTCAAACGCAGGCAAGTTCTTTCCCTTTTTTTTTACTTTATTTTTTTTTTCTTTTTTGCCCTCTTTTGGGTGAGAGCTTGACTTTGTTGAACGTCCCCCACCCACATCAAGACTCAATTATGACACGCATCTTCCTCTCATCTCCCAATCGCAGCCCAACCCCTCACCAAAGTTTCCTAAAAAGCTACAAACGAAACAAATTTAAAATTAACCTGTCTTCATTAATGACGCCAAATTAGTGACGTTCCCAGATGATGCCCCCCGCTTTCACTATTTTCCTCACGCGTTCCTCATTCATTCTTCCCAGAAGTCCACAGCATGGACAAATCCTATCCAATTGATTGAGTCTCCTTTTTGCTCCTCTATATATGTACGCACAAGCTTCTCATTTGCCCATCTCAATCTCTCTTCTCCTTCTTCTTCTTCTTCCTTCTTTCTTCTTCTCACTCATATACAAGACTTTTAAAAGATTTCCTTCATACTTGTTTGGTGCCAACACATTCAATCAAGGACTTCCACTTTGGCCATGGAGTTGGCGTGGTTCAATCACTCTTCGATCAATCTCGACCTCAATATCGGAGGCCCGGTGAAAAAGAGCTTGGATGTGAAGGAAGAGATGGGCTCTTCTTTCCTTTTCCAGTCCCGAAGAATTCTTCGACGAGACGAGAGGTCAGTTACTTGAGGCGAAATTTGATCGAACAGGATCTGAGCATGCTTGAATATAGAGTTTTTTTTTTTTTCTTTCTTCTTTCTGATAACAAAAGAAACATGTGGGTTTCTTCAGGTCAGCGCGCTAAAAGCGGAGCTGGGCCGTGTGAGCGAGGAGAACAAGAGACTGAACGAGAAGCTCGCGGCAATGCAGGCGAGCTACAGCGTCCTGCAGAACAAACTCATCGGCGTCATGGCCGCGGAGTTCTCCGAGGGCACCGGGGGCCGCCCTCGCCCACTAGAAAGAGGAAGAGAGTTGAAAGCATGGATGCTGGTGTCAACGGAGGAGGCAGCACGTCGAGCGGCGATTCTTGCAAGAGGATAACAGAAGAAGCCCGGCCGAAGATCTCTAAGCTTTGCGTTCGCACTGATCCATCGGATGCTAGCTTGGTGAGCCTCCCAAATTGACATCGAGTTCGAACTCCTTCAGTTTTTCTCGTCGAACGACAGTCTGATAAATGTTCCTTGATTTTGATTTCGATCAGGTCGTAAAAGACGGGTATCAATGGAGAAAATATGGGCAGAAGGTGACCAGAGACAATCCGTGCCCGAGAGCCTACTTCAAATGCTCTTTTGCCCCTGCTTGCCCGGTTAAAAAGAAGGTATGGAACTCCACTTCCGAACTTGGAACTCGACTTCCCCACCACTGACATGTTTTAGATTCCGTTTTCCTGATGGCGTAAGTTGACTTTCTCTGTAGGTCCAGCGAAGTGCGGAGGACAGGTCAATACTGGTGGCCACTTATGAGGGGGAGCACACGCACGCTCGCCCCTCGCCGGCGGAGGCCGCGCCCAACGGGAACCCGTGCTCGGTCTCTGTCCACCCGTCGGGCCCCACCGTCACGCTCGACCTGACGCAGCCGAGGCCGCGGGCGGGCGCGGACCGGAGTAGCCCGGAAACGGAATCCCCTGAGTTCCAGAGGAGGCTGGCAGAGGAGATGGCGACTTCCTTGACCAAGAATCCCACTTTCACCGCCGCACTGGCAAGTGCACTTTCTGGGAGGTTTCTTCAGCTGTCTCCAGAGCACAGTCAATGATTAGATTAAGGGGTGTGTGTGGGCTCGGTTCATGTGTGTGAGCCACACATACATATTATAAGAGAGTCAATCCCACGTAAACACGTGAGATTGACTCCTTTATAATATTATAAAAAGTTTAAGGAATTTAAAGCTTTGTCCCCTGCAAACTCGGCATTTTATCTACGTGTCAACGCGTGATTGACTCTCTTATAATATGTGTGTATAGCTCAACAAACATGAACTGAGCCCTGTTTGTGGATGGATCATTTTGTAATTTTTAATTTTTTTTTAAAAAGTTGTTGCAATTGTTTTATTGGACTAAACTTTTGCTTGAAAAAGATTGGAGAAAGATCTCCCACAGACAAGACACCGCGTGCGTACAAGCTGACCAAACGTCATGAAGTTTTGTATATAAGAATGAACTGGAGGAGCTGTACCCATGAGGCTGGATATAATGCAGCAAGCTGGATTTGCTTGGGGAATCTTGTTTCTTTCATCTTCTTTAATGAGAATTTTAATTAACATGGAGTATACCTTGGAAAGAAACTTCGATCTTGCTTATATGAGTGCATAAATTTACGTTTGAATACTCCCTGTTTGCTATAATAAGCCCAAGTTGTTTAGGGGTTGTTTTTCCTGCACAGTAATAGCCTGAAGTTCTTGAATTTCTTATGTAAAATTTGAGGTATTTCAATGGTCTTCAGATACTTTTATGAGTACTTTGAGTGTTTTGTAGGGGTAAATTTTTGAAAAATTTTTCAATACCACAAATTGTAGGTGAATGGACAGACGTAAGTAATTGCAGACGACAGGAGTTTATGTGAAAAATCCGTAAAAAAAAATCACGGGAGAGAGAGATAATCCACTATAATGTCTGGAGATTACAATGAATTCAGCAGAGTGTTGCTGCAATTACAAGTTCTAAAGGTTTTTGAATCAGGTCTGAACCACTAGAGTTTTGGGTAATCAGTTGTCAATCCCTCAGATTTGAGGTAATCCCAGGGGGGGCCTTCTCTATCGAGAAGTGGATGTATTTATACTCTCTTGAGTTGTCTTCGAGGGTGCAGATATCTCAAAAACTCATAACTGCATGATTCACACGTTTTGATTTTTCCTTGTAACCGTCCAAATCGCGTCGCTTGAATGTACGATCGCTATGCAGAGATATCCGATATTATTCATAAGTGTTCGCATTTATATAGAAGCACTATAATGTTTAGAATATGGGATGATCTCACATCGTTGTCGGATCCATGAATCACAAGTATCATGTTATCCAGCAGTAAGCAGCACAGGAGTACCGAGCTCCGGAGAGCCTTCGTGCTGAAGCCTTGGGTGGTTCCGGAAAAGATTTCTGCACTGATAGAAAATGATCTTGTATTAGTTGCTAGCATGTCGGAGGGTTGTGCAGTTGCGGTTGAGTGATGTCTGATAGGATGTGGGCTTGGCCCAAGACTTTCTTCTTGGGCTCACGTCAAGCTTGTAAGTGAGCTGGGCTCGCTAGTAGAGAAATGGAGACTCCAAGTGTCTGAATACGTGTCATAATTTTGACGAAGGTCAAAATATGACCACTACACCGTGATTTCAAAGAAGCATAGATAACTTAAATTACTTAAGTAACAATAGATCTAGTGCTTCGTTGGTTGCCCACCATCTCAAAGAAGAATTACTAGAAACGATGAACACAAAAAAGTTTAACATTTTCGGGTTACAATAGTTCACAGACCATCTTTAAAGTTATATTATAAGTTGTTGGGCCTGTTTGGTTAAGGGTGGAAGTGAGGAAGTGAAGAAGTGAGGAAGTGGTAATAGTTCCCTTTGGAACTTGGGAATTGGTTAGTAAGTTTTCTGGTGTTTGGATGTTGTTGGGAAGTGTGGTTTGAAAAATGTTATGTTTTTTCCGGTGTTTGGATGGTAATGTGGAAGTGAAAGTGGAAAAGTTGACTACAAAGTTGACCGCAAAATAATATTAAATTAAAAATTAATTAAGAAAAATAAAAATTAGACTGTAATTAGAATGCAAGTGAAATTTACATGAGCAAAAAATTACTGTTTTGTGCTACAACTTATTACAAATGAGATTTATATGACCATAAAATTAACTGTAGCACTCTGTAAGTGAGGAAAACGTTGTGTAAAGGAGAAAAGAGAGAAGGAAAAGAACTTTTTCCATTTTCCTTTTCTGGTGTTTAGATGAACAGCTGAAATGAGAAAAGACACTTCCCACTTCCTCACTTCCACCCAATTCCTTGAATCCAAACAGCCCCGTCTCGTAGAGGCCTGAGTTTTCCCTAACAAATATTAATGAAAGAGAGACGCCCATGCAAAATAGATAGTGTTATAAAATAATGTACGAATTACTGTTAAGTTCTTAAGAGTAAATCGCGCCTCTATTTTCTTCACTGAGCCTCAATAGGCTTGTGTGCTCACGAGCACCTCTTGGTTTCTACCTCACACAACCCATTATAAAAGAGATTTCATATATAAACACTAAAAAATTCTTTTCCTATCCATCCATTGTGAGGCTAAAAAACTTTACTTAATTTTGAAATACCTTCAAAATACTAACAAATAGATGTTAAATTATTCAATTAAATTATAAAATAGATACTCATATCAAATTAGGAATAATTCTACCCGGAAAAAACATTGCGTGCATGAGACGTGCTCGAAACTAGTATTATCAATGAAGCAAAATGGAGTTTCACACTTTGACGAAGGAGATCTTGATTTTTAGATTGGGATTCCATTTGAGCTCAATGGCGTAATTCCAGAGCGTGAAGCTTCTTAAAATTAAGTTCGACTCAGACCAGATCTTCTCCTCTTACATCAACTTGACTTGTGCTCAAATTTGAACTGGATTCTTGGATTCGAGAAAGGCCAAATTCACTGTATTTTGGAATCCAGAAGAAATTATCAACATTTGAACTGTCAAATTCTCCATTAGTTCCTTTTATGTATTGAGCACACTTTTGAGACAAAAGTCCATGGGAAGATTTCAATTCAATGCTCTTTCTTTCTTTCGTTTTTTTTTTTTCCCCTTCTTCTTTTCAAAATTTTTTTCTTCTCTCTTTTTACAACCTTGTAAGCTTCACAACAAATGAAACGTGAAAAAAAAAAAAATTTAATTTGACAATTCTGAGTTCTCTGTTTGCATTTATGGTCGTAATGAAGAAAGAGAAGAAGTATTATTTAGCAATTTTGATTCCTGAGGAATTATTCTTCAGCATTCTAATTATTTTTATTTAGCGGAAGAAGTTATAGATCACAATGAGCATACAAGAATACAGTCTTTTATTTTAATTCAAAAGCGATCTTTTAATTCCAAACCTAAGTGGAAAGTTTTTTTTTTTTCCTTTTTTCTTTTTCTCAAAATAAGAAGAGATGAGCTACAAAATAAGCAGATTTATAATGCTAATTAGAGTCCTGTTATTCACTATTACCTGTTATGCAAGTGTTATCCTACTTGAATAAAATCTGGAGCCAAGTCAAATTTATTTCTATGACACTATACAGAACTTTGAATTTTCGTATACTTTAGTTTAAAAAACAAATGTTTCTCGTCTCACACACCAGCTTTTGATTTATTTAGTGGGTCAATACTACAACAACAACAACTAAGCCATTTGTCTCAAGTATTTGGGGTAGGCTACATGAACCAAAGAGAATTACGCCGGATCAGGCACATGGATCAGCTTTCTCCACTCATTCCTATCGAGCAATATGTCTTCACTAAGACCTTTAGCTTATATATCTTGTCGTATTACCTCCATCCATATTTTCTTCGGTCTCTCTTGCGCTCTTTTAACTTGCCCTAAATTGATACGCTCTACTCGTCGGACTGGCGCATCTGTCGGTTTACGCCGCACATGATCAAACCATCGTAGACGGCTTTAAGAGACAATCCGTATATCGTATTTGTACATAATACTTCCTGATTCTCATGGGCGGACCCATTAGTGGGCTGGGCCGGGCTCATTTTTTATATATAGACGTAAACCCATTTTTATTTTTTTTCTTTTTTATATATTGTGTTAGACCTCTTTGGTTCCGCCCCTGCTGATTCTAAACATAAACCCAGAAATATAAAAGTCTCCGACGAGCCTATTTATTGAATCGATTTTTTCAACTTTCAATCGCATTGAAGTCTTTCAGGGACATGTTTCAATGTTCTTCCCCGTGATCGTTTGGCAAAGTCCAATGCCGGTGATTGTTAATGGTTGGATTCATCCGTCTCCAAAATTATTCAACGTGTATTCACTCATAATATTCTTCTTCCGTTCTTTCAAGCAAGTGTGGGGTGCTTCACCTACCACACAAACAACAAGAAGCCTTGATCCAGTCCCCTTTAAACTAAGTTCAATGGATCTATTGACTTTCAAAAAACGTGGGAAATTTTTTTGGTCCAATTGGTTTGGATCACGAGTGAGAAAACTATGTCGGCGTTTGAAATTAAATTTTTAATGGTTTTTCTATATTAAAAATTCAACGAAGTCTCAAACACGTGTGGGTCTCGTCAAGAGAGAGAGAGAGGGAGGGTCAAATTCTTAGTTCCGTAACTTGACCAAATTGCTGCCCTTCGAAAAATTCGAGCACAGCCCCGAAAAAATTCGTGACTTGGAGCTGGCCGACAAGGGCTGGGCCCAGTTGGTTGACTGTGGGTTGCAACTGGGTCCAAAACTGTGGACGTATGAGAACACAGCGGATTCGTTTTCTTTTTTTTTTGCTCTTCATTTTCCCCAGTTTTAACTTTTAATGGTTCATATAATACTTTTTTTTTGGTTATAATTGGACCTCCAACTGTGCAATTTTAAAAATATTTTTATACAAATATGATAAAATCAAATGAATTACGGATCTTGAGCATTATAAAAGGTGTAGTTTTAAAGTTCCTGGTGGATGCGAGATTTTTTTCTCCAGTGTGAGCGAAATTATAATAAGCTAAAATTTCAAGTAACATTAGAATATTGTAGTTCACAATATTTTAATGTATTGTGTATTAGTATGTTACGGAAAAAAAGATGAAAAGAAAATAGAAATAACGAATAGAGAGCACTCAAGACTTAAACTTGTAACTTCCAACAACTTATTTTTAAAAAACACCATTTGAGCTACAACTCACACCAGTACAAAATTGAGCTTTCACGTCGCACGTTTGACGTCGGTTTCAGTAATACAATGATGTGAAGTAGAAGCGGTGATATTTTTGTAATATGTTGAGAAACTTACGACGTCGATTACACAAAGAATCGACGTAGAAACTAAAAAAATAGAGGTGGTGGCATTTTCGTAATATATTGAAAAATTTACGACATCGGATATTTGGAGAACCGACGTAAAAACTCCCCACTATAATAATATTGTTGGATTTTTACGTCGGTTCTTTTCAGAACTGACGTAAAATGTCTGATCGGAACTGTGGTAGGATTTTGTAAATTTTAAAAAACAGACGTCATTTCTATTAATGAACCGATGTTTTTTCCCCTAAAAAAGTCGTTGGTTCTATTAATAAACCGACGTCTTTCCTCCAAAACAATTTCCCTCTCAAGTTCCCCAAAAAAACTTATCTCGCACCAACTGCCTCTCTCCCTCTCAAATTACCCTTCAGATATCAAACCTCGAGCTCCACGATGATCTCCACGAGCTCCAGTGAGCTCCACCAGCTCAACGGTGTCCATGACAACAACAATGAGCCACAACGGCAACAACAGGTTGCAACGGTTGCTCTGCTCCAAGTAGAGCAACAACAGAAGGCGGCGACAGCACCGCCTTCGTCAGGGCACGGGCCCGAGCTATTCTGCCATCTTCAAGGTTGTCCCAGAGACAGTGGGGTCAGCCTTGAGGTAGGAACCATTGCTGCTCGAGAGCTCCACCGTCTTCAATCTTCTCTCTTACACCTTCACTGATGTTGTTCGCACCGCTGCCCTCTCCTCCCACTGGCACCGCCCCTCCCTCCTCCCTCCTCGCCTCGACCGCCTCTAGCTACCCCGTTGCTCCTGCCTCCATCGCTAGCTACCCCAACGACCTCCTCTTCCTCCTCTCCAACCCCAACGTCCTCCTCCGCCGCCTCGAGGTTGCCAACCCCGCCCCCATCAGTGCTGAAAGGACAACAAAGAGGGAAGCAAGAACAAGGAGAAAAGAGTGGAGAGAAGAAGAAGATTATCTCTCTCAAAATGACCCATCAAAGAATCAGGTTCCTACCCTGCCCCATCTGCGCTGATTTTCTTCGATTAAGGTTCCAATTGCACATAAATTTCCCTATTTAACTAATTTCTTCAATTTTGACTGATTTTCTTTGATTCAGGTTCCAATTGCACAATAAGCTCCAACATAGTGACTGATTTTCTTCAATTTTGACTAATTTCTTCAATTCAAGTTCCAATTGTGCATAAAACTCTGAGATGGTGACTGATTTTCTTTAATTTTTTTTGTTTTTTGAATTGTTTGGATAGATGATCTTGTGAATTATTATTGTTATTGTGATTGTTGTGTTGAGAACAGCCCGACTGCGGTGACGAGAATGACCCCCGTAAAGGGGACGGGAATAATTTTTTTAAAAATAAATTCACATACCACGTCGGTTCTTATATGAACTGACATGGTACCATTTATGTAAGACGTCATTTTAAAACCGAGTAGGAAGTCTCGACTTACAACGTCGTCCGCAATGGTTGTCATTTCGTTATAACGTTGATTTTAAACCGATATTACATATCTTTTCTGTATTAGTGTCAAGAGCACTCAATATGTCAGTTAAATAGATTATAAAGGAAGATATCATATACAAAACATCAAAATCACATGCATTCTTCTAGTTATTTTGCAAAATTCAGTGTGAATTATGTACAAAACATCAAAATCAAACGCGCATAGATCGACAATAATCTCCGTCGAACAGATCAAAATGTTCTTGTTATTGACACACGATCCCTAGTAAACTCTGAGAAGCTCTGATACCACTTGTTGCACCCTCCAGAGGAATTTCAGTGACACTCTAATCACCACGATCAACATTCCAACATCGAGTCAATCATGAACCAATTAGCACGGACACAAACATAAAAGAAAAGGCGAGAAACATGCGATTTAATGAGATTCGCAACTTGCCTGCATCCTCGGGGCATAAGGGAGAAGATCTTATTCAACTAACAGAGTTACAAGGATTACAAAGATGATCAGAAGATCCATCTAGAGAAACTATGCGCTAAGCCGTAGAAATCTCACAAACAAACTAATCCTAGAACTCCCAATACAATTCACTTCTCATGGTTACTCTCAAGGTTACAATCAATGTGATAATACCCCTCAGCTTATAGGCAGAGATCTCATAAAGAAAAGAAAATCAACAACTCTGAAATCGGATGAAATCAGAATCCAATCAGAAAAATGTCAGAACCCGCAGTTATCGATAGCTCTATGGGCCTGTCGACAGGCTGAGATGACCCAACTCTTGAGTTGGTCAAATGTCGACAGCCTGAGCAATACCTGTCGATAGACTGAGTCGCAACTGTCGATAATTATTCAATCACTGTCTACAGACTGACAACTAGTGCTTCTGTCTTGACATATCTGAGTATCCACTGTCGACAGCCACTAGGGGCCTATCAACAATGGCCTTCAACTGCTCCTTTCTTTTGCTGCTGCTATTTCCAATTGAGTTTAAAAACTCTATCAAGATTTTTTTCTCCTCTGATCTTCTCCCTCACAATTCTTCACATTTGTGAAGATTTCTCAAATATGAGTCAAACACCAACAAATCACCAACTTCAGCTTAGCGACTGGTTGTGCCATTAAGATGCCTACATACCCCTTCCCAAGGAATCAAACCACACGTAGTTCATCCAAACGAGCTTCACTGAGATCAACCAACTGAAATCAATTTTGCAGTAACGAACCCAACCGGTTGAGTTATATGAACTTCTTACCTCGATCGTCATGGAGAATAACGATCTTCAACTTGAGCTGATCTTCACTAACTTGAGATTCACGCTTCTTCACCCACTTTCGTGGATTCAACTTGGTTCCTTTCGCTGCAATCAAATCAAAATGTTTAGCATCTAACATAGTTACACGATCTCCACCCACTGTCACATCTGGTGAGATCCCAATTGATACCGAACCAATAGATGGTAGAGTGCATCAACCTCCACCCGCTGCAATACATCTTTGGTCTTTATATTTTCACCTGCTGAGAGACGGTAGACTTTAACAATGAAGACTCATAAAGTGTATACCTGCTCAACATGTTATTCTTATTTTTGGAGTCCCATAACCTGTATGTAACACCCGTAATTTCCTAAACCTGATTATCTCTAAATTAACGAAAATGTATAAATGATACATCTTGTCTTGTAATCTTTTAAAGCATGAATACAGTGGACTGATTAGAGTGACGATTTATTAATGACAGTTGTTAATACACTATTTCAAAGAGGGGTATATACATGTATATAACTCAAATACAACCAATTTATACTAGTATAAGGATATTAAATATTTTTTTATGTGTGTATAACTTTGAGATAGTGGAGAGAGTAGGCACGTATGAGAGGGCTTGATCTAAGACTAGGATGATCTTGATTTAGGCAAGGGACACTTGAAGAAATGAGAGTGTCAAACTTGTAAATAAAGCTGAATTTGGATCTCATAAACTTCCTTTCTATTCATCTTCTTCTTTTCTCCTAAAAAGACCATCATGAAAGCCCTAGAAGCTCTCTTCTTCATGAAAAACCCTCTCCTTGAGCCTCCTCCAATCTAAATCTCTCTCTCTCTCTCCTCTTTTTTTCTTATCATCCCTTTCTCCCTTTCCCTCTTCCTCTCTTTCTTTTTTTCTTTTCTTTTTTTTATTTTTCTGCGGCCTGGGCTGAGCTCGGTCGAGCCCAGCCAAGGGGGAGATGCGCCGGCCTGGTGGCGCACCAACACGAGGAGGAGCCACCGGACGAGGGGAAAGCAAGGGTTTTGAGAAAGGAGGTTAGCTAAGGTTGAACTCAAGCCTTTAGGGGGGTATTCTCCAACTCAAAAATTGGAGTTTTGAAAGTTAAATTCATCATCTTAAGATAATTCCTTGACTGAAATTCATCATCTCAAGGTAACAACCTTCAAGCAACTCTGTAGGCTAATCATCCTCACATGTCGCCGGGGCAGTGAAGACTAAAAACTGTCCCATGTCACATTCGTTTAAGTGGGCATAATAAACTTGTTGGCCTAATGTTTCAATGTCATGTTTCGTAAAGTTAGGATATTAAGTCTTCTCAATTTCTTTAAAAAGATACATTATGGTCACTTTAATGTGTAACATGTGATCAAGATGTTCAAGAGATTTCTTGTGGAAACAATGTCCAATTATCTTTTACGCAATAAAATTCAAAATGTTTTATTTTTTAAAAGAAAAAAATGATGTTAAATTTTAAAAGTGGGGCCTTAGAACAGGCTTTAAAAGAATTGAATTATGGGGTATACTGCAGAGAAAATCCAAATTAGAGAATTTTTTGAAGTTTTGATCAAGTTATATCATTCGGATTCGGATTTGGGTCCCGAATCGGGCAAAATTATCTCAGCTTCAGATTTCAATCTGACATTCAATTGATCCGAATCGGACCCGTTTACGGCCCCGGACATAAAGTAAGCTTTAACATTGGTCTGAAAATAACCCAAATTACGAGGTGCTTTGGGCTTGACCAGATTTCTTTTAGAGGCCGGTTAGAGAGAGCCCGGGCTGGGCTTGACCCATAGTCGCCCGAGATGAAGGGCCCATAGGGCGTTGAACAAAGATAAAGGGACGAAGCCCACCATCTTGATCTTATTGACTACTTACTGACGGCCCAATTTCATTTTTTTAAGGCCCAATTCTTCTGCTGGTCCAGTCAGGCCCTTAACGTATATTGGTCCTCTGATCTATTTATGGGTTTTTCTTAAAGGCTAAAAATAAATAGGCATAATATTACAAGAATCACATTATTCAGATTACGGTTTTTTTTTTTTTTTTTTTTTGGGATTCGAATAAGGTTAAATAGAGAGTGAAATGTAGAGCATAATCTAGTAGAAATTTCGCGTGCAGTGCAAGGGAAATTGGGTGCATACATTGTTTTCTTTTGAGTCCAGTTACAGTCCAACAAAAAGGTAAATCCCCTTAGTTTTCAATCAGAATGTATCTCAAGTCCTCGCGCTTATTTCCTTTGGTCTACTGGTACACTAAAAGGCACTTGTCACAAAATCCATTTCTTTCTTTTATTTTATTTTTCACCAACTGATGAGAGAGAGAGAGATGCACTGTACAGAAGAAGGACTAGCTGTCGGTCACGTGCAGACAGTAGACTGAGATCTAGAGAGAGAGAGAAGATCAAACAGAATCTCAACTCGACATTTTGCTCTCTCTCTCTCTCTCCCCCTCCCCATGATTGCATTCAGTGCTGCTATCTTTACGTCCATTTCTTCACTTTTACTGTTGTTTCTCTCTTTCTCTCTTTTCCTGCCGTTGCTCTGCTGCTGGGCCCATTCCTCTGTCGGTGGTGTGAGGGTAGCACCTGCAGCCTATTGCTTTTATTATTATGATGATTATTGTTGTTGCCTGTAGGACTCAGCTCTGCTGCTGCCTCGTTGGAATCTTCTTGCCTCTCTCGCTCTATTATTATCTTCTCCTCTTCTTCCTCCTCCAGCTGCTCCTCTCCATCCCACTCCACTGAGCACTGCTGATACAATTTTACTGCAACGACCAGCATGAACACTGCCCAAAACAAACAATGTTAATTTTTACAACAAGTGTGGATTTTGCATTTTGTTATATGAGGTTGTTGTGGATTTAGACATAGAGGGCTATGAACCTATATTTATATGATCAGAAAAGATAATCTCCGAGGAGATGCATAGTTCTACAGAATTCCAATTATTGTAGTTTAAATATCAAAACAGAGTAGCAAAGTTGAACTTTATTACACGAATTACTTGGCAATTTATCGAATTAAATAGAAGAACATACATACTAGAACATAAATAAAGTTGGGTTTTTTTTTTTTTGCCAGAAGACCATGAAATGTTCATGTAACCTTCGAATTTGAGAAATTTTGATCAGTGCTATTTCTGACCATAGTGTAAATGGTAAAAATTATAACTAACAGGGTATTTAGAGCTTAATTACCAGCCCAAATCCGAGCAATGGTGGATGATATATTCCAAATGAGAGTGAAGATTGCAGCAGCAACAGCTTTCTTGTGGCTGCATGACTCCCATCCATCTCGAAATCTCTCCAGCCAAAATCTACCTTCAATTCATAAAAACAGAGCTTCAGTTCTAATTTCATCAAAATATAAATCTAAATATTTAAGCTGATAAATTGTTATGATAACTGCTTTTGTTTGTACAATAATAATTACTCACGGGACCTTAAAAATGACAGACAGTGCATGTGGAAAAGGACTAAAGAAAGCTTCACTTGGCATTTAGCCTAAAATTCATTAAACTAAATAAAAAATCAACAAACTATAAAACAAAATTAATCCACATGAAATCACTCAAATTTAGCAAACTTATTCCAATTACCATATCTTGTCAGCTGAACAGAATAAGAGGACAGGACTTTTGGGATGGTGAACACTCCAAAAAACACTGCAGCAGCAATCACAAGCACCAAAAAAAAAAAAAAAAAAAAAAATTCAATCAACAGTAAAATAAATAGAACAAACACAGCAAGTTTTTTTTTCTTTTTTGCCAGAATGCAAAGAGATCCAGAAACTTACCCATTTTGGCCAGTGTCCAGAGAGTAATGGAGCTCCCACACCTGGCCATAACAAAGAGTAGCCCTGCCAGCTGCCCATTTGGCCACATTTTTTTTACTATTTTTAGAAATTTCACATTTTGTGGTAGAGAGAGAGAGAGAGGGCAGAGAATTTTGAGGGGGCTCTGCTCACCTTCATTGTTGTTGATGGGTCTCCAGAGAAAAGAGCCTTGATCTTGATCAGTACTTCATTGATATAAGGGAGCACAACTCTTAAAGCCCAGATGGCCTCCTCTTCTCCAATTATGCACCTCTCCTCTCTCTCATCAAATTCCAAAGTTCCCCTGTTTCAAAACACATATATTTAAAAGAAAAAAAAAATAAGGGAATTGAAGTATATTTTTTTGAGGGTGTAATGTAATTAATTACCTTCTAAGAATGGACTTGTAGAGGAAAATTAGGGCCAGATAGACAAGACCCAGATAGGAAATTGCTGACAGCAAGCTGCAGAAATGGAAATTTGTTCATAATATCAATTAATTTTATTTAATTCTTTTATTTTCGTAAAAAAAAAAAAGGAAAACATACTCTTTTTTTTTTACCTGAAATCAAGGTCTTTTGTGTAGGAGCAAGAGAGGAGGAGGAATGTACCAGAGCCAAACACAAAAGCAGACTTTGAGATATCTCTCCACATTACCAAATCAACTGAAGAAAAATCCACAACTGTTAAAATTAATTCCACAAAGTTTAATGAAAATTGAACCAAATTTTTATAAAATCAAACACCAATTTCTTGAGACTTCACCAATGTTCTGCATTCTGTTTTGGGTCTCTGATCCTATCTCCATCATCTCCTCTTCAACCTCAACTGAACAAAAAAATTAAAAAAAAAACCTCTTCTCAAAAAAAGAAAATTAAAAAAAAAAATTCATAAATTGATGAGGGGAAAAAACCCAAAAAGAAAAAAATAATCTTACTTGGTTGTTGCTTCACAGGATCAGCATCAAGATCCATCATCTTCTTGGCATCAATCACAGAATCCTTCTTCTCTTCGATCTCCGGCGAGATGGGCACCTCATCAATCTGCTTAATCTTGGGCAAATCGATCTCTTTGTCATCAAAATTCTTCACATCTCCCCCAACCTCAATCTCATCTTCATCCTCTCCTTCCTCCTCTTCATCATCAACCTCCCCATTAGAGATCCTCGAGATCTCCGATCTCGCCTTCCTCAGCTGAACAACTGGGCTCTTATCAAGAACCCCGTTGCTGCCCACCACAGGCTCAGGTGGCTCCCAGTTCCTCCTCTTCTTCCTCTCGACTACGGCGACAGCACTGGTAACAGCACTATCACTCTGATTCCTTCTCAGTCTTCTGTAGACTCTGATCCCTTCTTCATCTGCATTGGATTCATTGTTGGTGTCGCCGTTGAATACTTTGATCCCTCCCTTCACCTCGTCCATCTTCATTCTTGTTTCCCAAATTGAGCCGGGGATGATCCCATTGCTGTTGCTATTTCTAGCTCTTCTCCTTGCCCCTGGCTGCATGCTCAGCTGCTGCTACAACTTTGCTCTGTTTGTTTCTTTCTCTTTTTGCTTTTTTTGGTTCCCCGTTTTCTAAGTATGGTAGTAATGAGTGGGTGAAGGATTGTGATCCAAGCTCTGGCTCTAAGGATTTCTCTCTCCCTCCGTATGCACCTCTCATACTTTTTTGCAGTTGTCATTAAGGATGAGGATCTTTGTGTAACTTTGCATGAGAGAAAGAGGGGGCAATTAGTTATGGGGAAAGTGATCTGAACGGATGTCAATTGGGCTGGGCCGGTCCGACAACCCGTGCGAGCACGGTCCGGGGTAGCCCGTGCACGACGCGGTCAAGGCAGGACACAAGCCAGACCTGACTTAGGTCCTTTTGAGCCGACCCTGGGTCCGCAAGTAGGCGGCCCACGGCCCGGCCCCAAACCAAGTTCCCAACGGCTAATAGCCGTTGCGCTGACCGGGCCGAGCCCGGCCCGGCTCGCGCCACCCAGCGCAACAGCTTGGAGGGGGTATTTGCAAATTTTTATTTGCAAATACCCCCACCTAAATCCCAAGGCTATTATAGCCGTTTGGGGGGGTTGCAAAATTTTTTTTTGCAAATACCCCGCTAACAGGTATATGCTTTATTTTTTTTGTTTTTTGCCAAAAAAAATTGTAAAAAAATACTTCACCTCTCCTCTATAAATACCTCAATTTCTCCACTTCATTTCACACAACAAAAACTACTCTTCATCTTCCTTAAGCTCTCTTTTCTCTCTACAAGCTCTTCAAGCTCTCTCTACAAGCTCTCAAACTTCAAGTCCTCAAACTCTACAAGCTCTCTCTCTCTCTCTTTCTCTACAAGCTCTATAAACTCTTCAAACTCTCTCCAGTCAAGCTCTACAAGCTCTCTTTCTATAAGTTCTTCAAGCTCTTAAATCGGTATTTATATTCTTATAAAATTAGAAACTAGCAAAAAAAATAGATGCCTATTCTAGTCAAGTTGGATCTAGTCAACCTTCTGGTTCTAGATTTCATGGTAATTTTAATATTAGTATTGATACATGTGAAGCCCTAAATATGTCACTAGACGTCACTTCACAAATTTCATTCACACAACTTACACCATGCACAGATTTTAATGCTTCTTCTGATGTACCTAGCACTGTTCCTCATATACCTATTAGTTCTCCCAAGGTATTAACTACCACCACAACTCTTAAATCTGAAGTTTGAAAATATTGATAAATTAACTGTTAATGAAGTTAGGAGGGCTCAATGCAAGTTGTGCTCAGATGTTTCGGGAGCGGATATTTCCACCCCAAAAACTGATTTTGACACCTCACTGTTTAAGGCACCCCAAAATGTGATAAAAATACCCACAAAAAGAATAAAAACCCCCATAATATTCTCTACTTCTCCTCCCCTCCCCCTCCTTCCCCCAGGCCGCCCCCCCGATCTCCTCCTCCCCCCAGCCCCCCGATCTCTCTCCCCCTTCCCCCATCTATTCGGCTGGAATCTGAACGAAGAGATAGGGCTCTGTTCGGCCCGATCCGGCGGAACAGAAAACTTTATGTTCGACCAGATCCGATCGAATAGAGCCTTGTCTGTTCGGCCGGATTCCGGCTGAACAGATGGGGGAAGGGGGAGGGAGATCAGGGGGCTGGGGGTTGGGCGGTGGAGGGGGAGGAGGGGTGGGGGTGGCCCGGGGGAGGAGGGGAGAGGAGGAGATCGGAGAGGAGACGCGGGGGGAGGCCGGGGAGGGGGAGGAGAAGATTGGAGGGGGAGTGGGGGGAGGCAGGGGAGGAGGGGAAGGGGAGCCAGGGGAGTAGGGGGAGGAGGATGGGGAGGTTGGGGTGGTCGGGGAGGAGGGGGAGGGGAAGGAGGAAGAAGGAGAAGAGGGAGAGAAGAAGGAGGAGAGCATTTTCGTCATTTCAGTTGGGATAAAAGGGGAATTTAAAATGATGGGTTTAAGTGGGGTGCCGGAATCATTTTTTTTTGGGGGGGAATAACCGCTCCAGATGTTTCATATTCTTTTCCCAAAAATGTGAGAACTGATCCACTTGCTCGACATATTAAGAGCAGACACCCCGAACACCAATCACGAAAAACCCAAATTAGCACTTTGGGTGGCACTTTTAGTTATAATCATGTGACAGGTAAAAAAATTTAGCGAAATATCTTAGTTGGTCTGAACAGCCTTTTAGTATGGCTAAAGACGATGCATTGACAGATTATATCAGAGCCACTCATAATCCTAATTGTGAGCCGATCAGTAGGAACACTAGAAGATCAGAAATGTTTAAAGTATTTAAAAAAACAAATGTTAGTTGCAGTTTTATCATTTTTGCCCCATAAAATTGCACTCACTTCTGATTATTGGAAAGCCCTTAACGCCTACCATTATATTGTTATTACTGCGCATTTTATTGATTTTGATTGGGTTTTAAATAAAAAAATTATCGATTTTAAAATATTTCCTCATGCTCATAATGCTTTAAATCTAAGTAAGATTATAATGCGTGTTGCTAGAGAATATAAAATTGATTCTAAAATTTTTACTGTTTCATTTGATAATGCTAACGAAAATACTGCAGCAATTGAGATTTTGAAAAATTATTTAAAACCCGTTTTGAATGAAATTTTTTTTCATATTCAATGCGTTTGTCATATTATTAACTTGTGTGTACAAGATAGTTTGAAAATAATTAATGATTATATTCAAAAATTAGGAGATATTATTATATTTATTAAAAGTAGCAACCCAAAAAGGCAAACCTTCAGATAAATTTGTTCGGATTAGGATCACTTGCTAAAAAATTACCTCAAGATGTAAGAACTCGTTAGAACTCAATACATAATATGTTGAGTAAAGCTATTTCTTATAAGGAGGAAATAAATAGCTTTATTTCTTTAGAATTGCCTAACTGTTTTATTTTCGATGAGAAATGGCAAATTTTTAATGGATTTGTGAATTTCTAAAAAGCTTTGAAAGAATAACAAAATTATTTTCTAGTATTTATTATCCAACGACAAATATAATATTTTATGAGTTAACTGAAATAAGTGAAATATTTTTTGAATGTAAAAATATTGATTCTATTCAAGATATTATTGTTCCCATAGAGAAAAAAATTAATAAATACTTTAAAGAATTTTTTTATCTTTTATTTTATTGCTATTATAGATCCTAAGATTAAATTTAATAGATTTAAATTATTACTTGAAAATTTTTGTGAAAGGATGGACTATGAGGATAGTTCTTATCTAATGTGAGCAGATATTGATTCTTCTATAAATAAGTTATATGATTTTCATAAAACTACTTACGAAAATAAACAATCTTCTTCATCTCAAATTTCTTCAGCCTTTAATAGTAGAAGTTCATTATTTTCTGGTCTTTTATCAGCTTCTAAAAAATTTATAATTTCTGACTTTTTAAATGAACTTCATTATTATATACAACGTGCTATGACTCCTGAGATCAATTAAGACTCGGGATTTGAAAATTTTGATATTTTGGCATAGTGAAAATCACGGGCATCAACTTATCATGTCCTTTCTAGCAAGACAAGTGATTCACTAACTCCTGCGGTATGTACAGTAACTTTGGAGTCTGCTTCTAGCATAAGTGGTCGAGTGCTGACTTATACGAGGAACTGTCTAGCATTGGATGCGATCGAGATGATCATATGCGGGATGGATTGGCTGGATGCTGGAAAGAGAGGTCAAATAAAATAAATTGACGATTTTATCGAAGATTCTCCAGAAGACTCCCCAGAAGATGAATGAAGACTTGTATTTTTTTTTATTTATGATTGACAAAATGTATGAAAAATGAAGAGTTGTACTTTTTTTATATATAAATGATAAATTTGAAAAAAATTTAATTTATACTTCAATTGTATTTGTATTAATTATCCATTTTATTGGAGCATTAATAAAAAAATATTTTTTTCATTTCATGCCTTGTAATTTTCTTTGCTAATTTATCACAACTTGAATAAGTAATTTTTTGAAAATTTTAGAAATTTTTAGAATTTTTAGAAATTTTTAAGTTTTTTAATTTTTTTTAATTTTTTGGGCTGGCCGGGGCCGGGGACACCCGGGCCTTGGGCCATGCCCGAGTTCCACATTTGGAACCCGGGTCGGGCCGCCCGCTTGTTGGCGGGCGCGCCGAGCCTGCCCCCTGGCCCGCCGTGTCCCGGGCCGAGTTTGGCCCAGCACGGACCAATTGACATCCCTAGCGATGTGCTTGTCTTAATTTTGGGCGTGTTTGGTTACAGGAAAGTGGGGAAATATGAAAACTCATTTCCCACTTCTTTGTTTGTTTTGAATCATAAATGAGAAATAGGAAAATCTCTTTTCATTTTTTCTCTTTTACATCTCTCTTTTACACTACTATTTTTTTACTTTCAGAGTGCTACAGTTAATTTTGTGGTCATATAAATTTCACTTATAATAAGTTAATTTTAATGTCATGTAAATCCCACGTGCAATCAAATTACAGTCTTAAAATATCACTTAGAATTAGTTTTTAATTTATTTTTATTTTATGATCAACTTTGTGTTCAATTTTTCTACTTCCACTTTCATATTACTAACCAAACATCAGAAACCAAAATATACTTTTTCACTTACACTTTCACATTACAATCAATGATCAGAAATAAAAATTGCACAAATCTCAATTTCTCATTACACTTTTACATTTCTCATTCTCATTTCCCACTTTCATGAAACCAAACACACTCTTTACGAAATTAACCAAACAGACATACGCATACTCTCTCCCTTTCGGGAAAAAAAGGAAAAAGAAAAAGGAAAAGGAAAAAAAGACGCTAGCTCAATACGCTTCAGGTCTAATATTTTAAATCTAATTCAAATCAGAACTGAATCTGGTTTTCGTCTAACATTTCAGAACCATTTTCTACTTAAAAATCATATCAGGTCATCAAAAGTGCACCGTCTACAACCCTAATTCTACTTCTTGTTGTGTACATAAATCACATAAGCTTTCAAAAACCAGTAGTAGTATTCGTATCCCTTGAACTTGAGTCAATTGTATAACAGTCACGTAAAAGGATGTCTCCATTTTTAATTTGAATCTCCTTTTCTACTATCATATAGGAGATTCAAACCCACAATTTTCCGCAAATAGGAGTGCCATGTCGTTTGAGCTAAGCTCCGCTTTTAGTATTCTAAAATATCAATCATGAAATACTTGATCTAAACCTGATCCAACGTGGGGTTGACTTGATCCCAACATGTTTAATATGCATGGATCAGATTTGAGTCTAAATTAGAGACCCAAGCGATTTTGGGTCACAATCGGGTTAAGCATACTCGACCTAATCCCGATCAACTTGCAACCCTAGTTTTGAGGGGAGGAAATGTTTTGAGGCAGGATTCTGTTGGAAAACAAGGAATTTCAAGTAAATTTTGGAGTCAACTTTAGCTGAGATTTTAGGCAACATCCGCTACCAAAAGAGCACGGTAGATGGTTGGAATGTGTTCTCTTTTCATTAGAGATGAACGTGGTATATTTACATGTTCCATTTGTTTCCGAATGAATGAGACATTCAAGTCGGAAATTAGCCTAATACAAAAGCTAAATATGACCAAAAGAGTGAAGACCATTGGAAGTGGTAAAAGAAGTTGAGTGGTATAAATATGAAAAATGGAAACTTAAGGTGTACCCTTAGGGTAGTTGGAGTTTTCGTGTGCGTTTAGGGGGAAACCATGCTTGCCCTTGTTCTTTTTGATTTGGGTCAGGCTTCAGCCCACCCGCTCCATATAAGTTTCAGGTGCGGTGAACTGTTGCGACCACTCAGAAACTGCCTCCCGTCGAACTAACATTCTTATTGCAGGAGTTATGCTAAAATATTTATTTTCATAAATATTACTGTAGATATATTGATTTTATTGAGATCGATCAATACCAATCTAATTGGTGCTTAACTAAGAAAATTTAAAGATGGTTCTATAATTAAAGAACGTTCTTTCGAATGAAAAACTTCCTGTTCTATACCGATCTGATCCGTACAAGTTTCAGGTGCAGTGAACCGTTGCAACCACTCAAAAACTGCCTCCCCTCGAACTAACATTCTTATTGCAGGAGTTATACTAAAATATTTATTTTCATAAATATTATTGTAGATATATTGATTATATGAGATCGATCAATACCAATCTAATTGGTGATTAACTAAGAAAATTTAAAGAAGGTTTTATAATTAAAGAACGTTCTATTGACTGAAAAAACTTCCTGTTCTATACTGATCTGACCAATTAGACCGATAAATCGGTTCATCTTGATTGGTTGTCATACTCAATAACAGCGCCAACAGGGTGAATGAGGCTCACATGCATGTGAGGATGTGTTCAATTTATGGCCATCTTCAACATTGGGCATGTTTGTTTTGCTACAAAATGCCGCAAGTCGTAAGTCGTAAAATGAGAATGAGAAAAGTGAACATATATTGTGTTTTACAGCGTTGGCTGTAAAGTGAAAATATAAATGAAAAAGTATATTGTGTTTTACGGTGTTTGGTTGGTAAAGTGAAAGTGTAAATGAGAAAATATATATTGTGTTTGGGTTCGGTTCATGTGTGTGAGCCACACACACATACAATAAGAGAACCAATCACGCGTTGACACGTGGATTGGTTCTCTTATAATATGTTATGTGTGGGCCTCACACACATATTATAAGAGATTATAAGAATTTCAATCCACGTGTCAACGTGTGATTGGTTTTCTTATTGTATGTGTGTGTGACACACACATGAACCAAAACCATTGTGTTTTACGGTGTTTGGTTGGTAATGTAAAAGTGTAAGTGCAAAAGTTGACCACAAAATTAACTGTAGCAGTGATTTAAATATTATAAATACTATTAGATTAAATCTATTATTGTAAATTAAATTGTATTAATAAATTTGAGATAAAATATAAATAATCTTAATATTTTATTTATAACAATAATATTAATAAAATATTAGTATAATTAGTAAAATATTACTAAAATATTAACTAAATAAATAATATAAAACTTTAAGAAAATCTAAAAAACATTAATAAAATTTTAAGAATATTAATAAAACATAAAAATTAAAAATCTTAAGAAAAATAATAAAATATAATTATAATATTATAATATTATAAAATACTTAAAAATTATTGTAATATTAAATTTTATTATAATATTATTTTAAGATTATAAAAATATAAAATTAACAAAGTAAAATATAATTATAATTTTAATAATAAATTTTTATTATAATATTATTATAATGAATTATTATTACAATATTAACATAATAAAATATTAATATAATAATAAAGTATATTATAATATTAATAAAGTAATTATTTATATTAAAAAATAAATAATTAAATATATAGTAATTTTATATTAAAGTATAATATTGTTATATTAATAAAATATTAACTCTAAATAAAATATTAAAAAATTGGTATAAGTATTAATAAAATAATAAAGTGTTAAATAACAATGTTAAATAAAATATTAAAACAATATTAAAAATAATAAAAAACTAAAGATTAAAAATATAAAATATTAAATAATTAAATAATTAATAAGAATTTTTACACTATTAAAAATATTAAATATTTAATAATATTAAATTATATATTGATTATCAAGTAACTGTTATGGACTGCAAGTGTACTACAAGTGGGATTTACATGATCACAAAATTAACTGTAGCAACTGCAATTGGGAAAATGTGGGTGTAAATGTGAGATTTACATAACCATAAAATTAATTGTAGCAACTGCAAGTGGGAAAATGAGAATTACATTTTGCAAGTTGTTTTTAGCGTAACAAACAGCGAAAAATGAAAAAGAAGTTTTACGACTTACGACTTGCGATGTTCTGAAGCAAAACAAACAGGCCCATCCTCAGTCTCCCTGATCTTGTTCCCACCTTAGAGTATTCAGAGACAGAAGGTGCATGCAAATAGATTCTCAATTTGACTTGTGTAACTAGTGGCCATGGGAATGGTACAAGATTTAATCTTTTATCTTTTTACCCTATTCTTCAAAGAAAAAAAGACCCTTAGAAATTTTTTGCGAACCCTTTTGGGCAGTGTAAGTGGTTTCCTTCATTTTTCGTGATTACTTGTTTAATAAGGATAATGAAGTAGTATTTTATATAATTTATCTTATTCTTCTTGTTAACTGAAAAAGAGACTTTATTACTTGTTACGCATTTGTAGTGAAAATATGAATTGTTTGTTTGAGTATTGAAAGCCGGAGAGAGGACAGACTATTGACTATTGGTTCCAAAATTACTCCGCTTGGTGCTTGTTTCATATGAAAATATGTTTGGCACATGTCGAAGGTCATGTACAAACACCAGAATATGTTGCAGAATAATCACAAATAGTAAGAACAAACTAAACGAGAAAGGAAGCGAGGAAACACAAATTTACCGAGGTTTGACAATTGCCTACATTCTTGGGGCAGAAGGAGAGAGATCTTATTAATCAATCAATTCAGGCGTCAATCGGAACAATCTTCTCTTTATATAGGCAGAGAGCCCACCGATCGGTCGCTGATACTGCATATTTATTGTCACATTCTCATATTTATTCTATAATATACTCTATTTTTAATCGTATTTATTGTCTAATTTATATGCATGCCTGTTACTAAGGGAGAAGGAAGAGAAAACGACCCCAAAAGCCCATCAAAATTCTGAATTAATTCAGAATTAATTTAAAGCAAAGACCAGGGCAGATTACGGTAAATCAGGGCAAATCAGAGAAGTTAAACCAGTTGAATAATCGGTTAAAACAAGATCTTCACAAATCAATTGGTTAAAGTCGAAGATCAAAGGAGGTTTCGTCAAATTCAGGACCCAAAATCGTAAATCCAGTAAGAGATAAAAGCATATCGCGAAACCAGGAAGCAGCACCCCCGGGTGTGGCCGCCTGGCCACACCCAAGCTACGAAAACGCGGCCAAAGCCGCGTTTTCGCGGCTTTGTTAAGGTGGTTGGAGGAGAGTTTGCTCTCCCCTGTTTGGTTTTTGCCTATAAATACTGAGTTTTCAGAGACCACAGGGAACGATCAAGTAGAGATAGATTCTTAAGCCAGTTTTTCATTCTTTTTAGTGTAGATTTTTATTTTTCTTTTCATGTAATTTTTAGTTTTCATTTATGTAATTCAGAGGAGATCAGAGTTTCATAGGAGAATAGAGTGAAGTTTGTGCTGAGAGTGACACCGGTGTAAGTTGTTCTTCTTTTCTCTTATTGTTACCATATTGAATCTAAAGTTACATTTTTTATGTTCTTCTTTATTTTTGTGTTCTTCTTCTTCTTTTCTACTTCTCTCCTTTAGTAATAAGTGCAATCCACGTGAGTCTTATAGCATCAAAAGAGTCTTGCTTTTGCGAGTGCCGCCGATAGCTCATGACGATGGATTTTAGTCTCAGTCTATATCATTTCATACTTGTATCGTCTTGATGATTAATGTGGAAGAGACGGGAATCAACTCTTATGGGCTATGCGCTGATTGCCTCCACTTCAAGGTAACATCGTCGCCACAGATTCAAGGTAAGTATTTGGCCAGAGAAGGTAAGTATTTCTTTTAGGTTTTCTTTCTTTTCTTTTAATTCTTTAGTTTAGATCACCACAATCTCCCAACTCTTTTATTCACTCTTTTTAATTTTTTTTATAAATCTATTTTTCATTTTCTCCACCTTCTCAATCTACCACTTTCTTCTTAACTTAACTGTAACTCTTTTTCATTTTCTTTTCAAGAACTAAAAGAAGAACTTTAACCATTTTTTTGTAACTTAAAAGAAAACTTGCAAAAAAAGCTTTCATCACTAGTCACTCCTTGTGTATCACGACCCGCATAGCCACTTGCTATCGCGGTAGCATTGAATACCTTGCACTATTATTTTGTATTTCTAAAATTCTGTAATTTCTGTTGCAGGTTCAAGTTCAATCAAATTTTGACGCCGTAGCCGGGGAGGGACGGTAAGTAATTCTCTTTTTAAGTTTACATTTTTGGTTAACTTTCTTCTTTGTTCTTGATGTGCAGTGATAAATATCAGGAAAATTTTTTCTGCAGTGGACATAAAAGTGGCCCTGAACTCTGCTCAAGAAAGCAGAGCCCAGAAGCTCTTAGATTTGCTACATTCCAGTGACAATCTGAGTGAACTACTAATCTGTATTTTTGTAGGTTGGCTGAATTGCAAAGCTAAATTTCTGAAGCTATTTATTTTCTTGATTAACTCACTGTACATACTTTCTAAGCTCAACAGTAAATTGATGTTTGTTAAATGCTAAAAACGGTTTAGACTTTGCATTTTGGCACGTGTCTAATTCGTTTACATTTTACATTACTGTTGAAGAGTGCTGGAGCAAAAGTACGTGTGCATAGCATATAGTATAGGAACACTTTTGAATTATTTACATTACTTAATTATTGCTTTTCATGTACACATTGCACTAAATTGATTTAAGGCTTCTCTTATAAACTAGATAAGGTGGGAAAGTCATTACCCTTCCTTAACCCACAAACAATCTTCTCACTCACTAATCCAAGCCTTACTAAAACTGAGTAGACGTGGGCCCTAGGCACATCTCGGACTCATATAGGAGACTGACCTAAGGGAGAAGTTGATTAGAATTTGACTTTTATCAAATCGGTGTCTAAGGTTGGGGATTGAGGGGCGAAACTCCGAAGGCTGGTGGTTTGGCTTAATTAGGCTCGTTGCTTTTGAGCACGGAGACCTCCCACCAATCTTACTCCTACATGGCTGATTAATTTGTGGTTAGATTCGACAATATACCTCCCCGTGGACAGTCTAACCAGTTAGGAGTCGTCTAGGTCTAAGGTTTACCCTAACTTAGGATTAGATTTTTTCCTTTTTATTTGTTTATTTGTTTGTTTTTCTTTGTTTGATTTTGACATTTCTTGTGTGATATGACTTATAACAATAATTTTTTCAATTTTAATGATAATCCATATTACACCCCGACCTCTTTTCAGATATTACCAACCCGGCATATCATAACTTTAACCAACCTAGTGTGCCGTATTGGTCTTATCCGAATCAATATATACCCCAATCCTAATATTATGAACAAGACTGGAATAATCATCACTACTCTTCACAGAGTCAATGAGGATACAACTCCCCTGAGTCATATTGTCAATCACCTTACAAACATCCAGCTTCATATACTTCTTCTCCTGAACAACCATTAGAAAAATCAATTGACTGGGAAAAGAGGATGGAAGCCTTAGAAAAGCTTAAGCGATGAATTCAAATTTTGAAGACTCAAAATTCTGTCAAAATTTTCAAATCACAGATCCTTAGTCTATTTTTCAAGAAAAACATGCCGATTTAGAAAAGGGTATGAAATCCATGATTCAATTCCAAATAATTCAATCGATATGATAGAAACAAGACTTAGTAGATTAGAAAACATGCGTAGAAATAAGGAAACTCTCCCTACCGATTCTTTGACTATTCTTGACACTTCTAACCATACTGATGAAAACTAAGAATCATAGTATCTTAAAGACTTTGACCAAGATTCAATTTCACCACAAAACCTTGAACTTGACCAATATCAACCCATTGACGAATTGGCAAGTTTTCATTTTAATGAGATTGAACTTGATTATGAATGTGAACCCGATCCCCAACCTTGTGATTCAGTTTCCATCTTCGAATCTATGTTGACTCTAGTATTCTTACCCAATTTGGACCAATTTTTCGAGCCAACATTTATTCCCGTACCCATAGATCTAGAAATGGAATCACCAATTTTGGATAGTCACATTCCATCGATGAGAAAAGAATGTAAATTTCAATTCTTGGATTTGAACTCAATTCTTGCACCAAAACTGACTCTCGAACCCAAAGTTATTTTTTACGAGTTAGTATTGGTTCATGAACCTATCATTCATTCTTGAGCCCAAGTCAACCATTCCACCAAGTCACATTCTTTTGTTGGACATAGGTATAGACCATGATGATTCCGTGATGATTTTTCAACACTGGTCATGTAAAGGGAATAAGATTCATGATAGGATATTTCATGATCCTATTCATATTGGGGACTGTAAATATATAAATAGAAAAAAGGTCAATAAAGGTTGGTTTCGTGAACCACCATATTATCTTGATTGGGTAGCAACGCTTGACCCAATCAGACCACCACCGGAACCACCGCATAAGTAATATTTTCCTTCTCTTTCTTCTTTTCATGCATTTATACATTAATTCATACATTGAGGACAATGCATGAGATAGGTGTGGGGGAGGGTTCTAACATAACTTAGGTTTTACTTTTATTATTAAAAAAATTATTTTAACATTTTCTTTACTTTTAAAATTTTTTTGAAAATAGAAACAATATTTTAACATATTTTTTTGTAAGAAATTAAGTCAATTTTAAGGAATAAGAGAATCATAATTAGGATTTCTTATACTTGGTCAAAATAAGATTATTTGTTTGATTTCTAAGGTTAGGAAAAAATTTGGAAAAATAATTTAGTCTTGATTTTTACCTTGATGATATATGCATGCTTTATATACTTACACATTTAGGGTTCAAAAACAAAGATTCTTATGTCTTATAAAAAAAAGAGAAAAAAGAAAACGAAAAAATATATATAATATATCAAAAATCCTCTGATTAAGCTGGGTATTTGTCCCTCATAAATTATAAGTATTCAAGCCTAAAAGCGGTTCATATAATAAAATCATTAGTTTTGTGGCCTTATTTGCTCGAGTTCTTAAATTCTTGGAGTGTTTTCTCACCAGATGCCCTAAGACCGTTTGGTTTGTGAGTCACCGATTAAAGACTCGTTATATGGGCAGATTGGAAAGCCTAAAAGAACTAAGGAATAATATCGCCTAAAATTAAAAAAAAAAGAAAAAAAGAAAAAAATACATAATAAGGCATAAGCATTAGAGTTAAAGAACCCCGAATCAAAAGTTCACAGTCATAAATATGCATATAACTTAGGGTAAAATAATAGAATAGATGAGAAGTACAGTTTGACTTCATACCTTAATTGATAACAAGTTTTTGAATAAAGACTACGATTAAGAATGAAAAGTTCAGTTTTCCTATACTTATAGATTACTTAATTCTTACAATAATACTTCAAATATTTTTCTCTTTCAAAATGTGTTTTCAAAATACTAACACTTTGTTCTCTTTCTTTATGGATTTTGTTGGTGTAATCCACTGAAAACCCTCACGAGACAAAACTCGTCCTCTAGGGGGAACCTAGAAGTTTAACGGCTTGTTGCACATGCTCAGTGCAATCGCGTGACCTGGGAAAGTAGTCTAATAACTTTTGGTTTAGTTTTGTTGTTTTGCTCGAGGACGAGCAAAAAATTGGTATTGGGGTGTGATCGGTCACTGATATTGTATATTTATTGTCACATTCTTATATTTATTCTATAATAAACTCTATTTTAATCTTATTTATTGTCTAATTTATATGCAGCACATTACTAAGGGAGAAGGAAGAGAAAACGAGCCCAAAGCCCATCAAAATTCTGAATTAATTCAGAATTAATTCAAATCAAAAACTAGGACAGATTAGGGCAAATCAGGGCAAATCAAAGAATATAAAATCAGTTGAACAAGCGGTTAAACAAGATCTTCACAAATCAATTGGTTAACGCCGACGATCAAAGGAGGTTTCGTCAAATTCAGGACCCAAAACTGCAAATCCAGCAAGAGATAAAAGTATATCGCGAAAACAGGAAGCAGCACCCCCGGATGTGGCCACCTGGCCACACCCAGGCAGCGAATACGCGGCCAAAGTCGCATTTTCGCGGCTTAGTTGAGGTGGTTGGGGGAGCGTTTGCTCCCCCTATCTTCGTACGCTATCCCCCGATTGATTTTTGCCTATAAATACTGGGTTTTCAGAGACTACAGGGAACGATCAAGCAGAAATATATTCTTAGGCCAGTTTTTTATTTTTATTAGTGTAAATTTTTATTTTTCTTTTCATGTAATTTTTAGTTTTTATTTATGTAATTCAGAGGAGATCAGAGTTTCATAGGAGAATGAGAGAGAAGCTTGTGCTGAGAGTGACACCGATGTAAGTTGTTCTTCTTTTCTCTTACTGTTACCACATTGAATCTAAAGTTATATTTTTTATGTTCTTTATTTTTGTGTTCTTCTTATTCTTTTTTACTTCTCTCCTTTTGGTACCAAGTGCAATCCATGTGAGTCTTATAGCATCGAAAGAGCCTTACTTTTGCGAGTGCCACCGATAGCTCATGACGATAGATTTTAGTCTCAATCTGTATCATTTCATACTTATATCGTCTTGATGATGTAATATGGAAGAGACGGGAATTAACTCTTATGGGCTATGCGCTGATTGCCTCCACTTCAAAGTAACATCGTCGCTACAGATTCAAGGTAAGTACTTGGTCAGAGGAGGTAAGTATTTCTTTTAGGCTTTCTTTTCTTTTAATTCTTTAGTTTAGATCACTGCAATATCTTCACTCTTTTTAATTTCTTTGTATAAATCCATTTTCCATTTATTTCACCTTCTCAATTTATCACTTTCTTCTTAACTTAACTGTAACTCTTTTTTCATTTTCTTTACTAGAACTAAAAGAACTTTAACCATTTTTTGTAACCTAAAAGAGAACTTGCAAAATAAGCTTTCATCGCTAATCACTCCTTGTGGATCACGACCTGCATAGCCACTTGCTATCGCGATAGCATTGAGTACCTTGCACTACTATTTAGTATCTCTAAAATTCTGTATTTTCTATTGCAGGTTCAAGCTCAATCGCCCACCAAGAAAAAGAAACCAACAACTTTGAAATCGGATCAGAAACGAAATCAGAATTCTTAGAAAATTGTCAGAAATTCATGACTGTCAACAACCAAGAAGGACATGTCGACAGACTGCATAAAACCCAACTCTTGGTTGGTATGTTGTCGACAGCCATGGGAGCCTATCGACAGACTGAGCCACAGCTGTCGACAAGCCTCAATTAGCTCCACTCGCTGTATCTGCGTATCTGCTATCGACACACCCAGGCCTGTCGACAGCGGTCTTATGTTCCAGTATTCTGCTACTGCCACTAGTTCTATGGGCTAAAAACCCTACCAACAAGATTCTTATCCTCTCTCCCCACAATTCTCCACCTCGTTGAAGATGTCTCAAATCTGAGCCGAACCAAAAAAAACATTATGGGGGTATTTGTTTTGAGCCGCAACTCATAAAACCTCTTTTTCGTTTTCTATTGTTTGTTTTCCTGCAAAACAACTTGCAATACTGTTCACCCTCATTTTCCCACTTGCAGCTGTTACAGTTAATTTTGTGGTCATATAAATTTCACTTTTACACCCACATTTTTTCACTTGCACCTGCTACAGTTAATTTTATGGTCATGTAAATTTCACTTGTAGTATACTTACAGTCTAAAAATGTTACTTGATAATTAATATATAATTTAATTTTATTAAATATTTAATATATTTTAATATTTTTATAGTACTTAATTTTTATTTAAAATTTTATTTTTTAATCTTTTATTTTTTTATTATTTTTAATAGTGTTTTAATATTTAATATTTTATTACTTTAATTTAATATTTTATATTTCTTAATATTTTCTTAATATTCTAATATTTTATTAATATAACAATATTATGTTTTAATATTAAATTTTTATATATTTAATTTTATTAATTTTATAATATAAATGATTACTTTATTAATATTATAATATACTTTATTATTATATTAAAATTTTATTATATCTAGTATTATAATATATTTTATTTTGCTAATTTTATAATTTTATAATATTACATTAAAATTATAATAAATTTAATATTAAATAATATTTATAATATTATATTTGTATTTTATTAGTTTTCTTATGATTTTATTAATATTTATATTTTACTAGTATTCTTAAAATTTTATAATTATTGTTAAGTTAACATTTTATTAATATTATTATTATAAATAACACATTATAATTATTAATATTTTCCCTCAAATTTATTAATACATTTTCATTTTCAATAGTAGATTTAATTTAATAATATTTGTAATATTTAAATCATTGCTACAGTTAATTTTGTGATCCACTTTTCCACTTAAACTTTTACATTACCAACCAAACACCATAAAACACAGTAAAGTTTCTTACTTACATTTTTACATTACCAAACCAAACACAATAAAATACATTATACTATTCTCATACACTTTCACATTATCAACCAAACACCGTCAAACATAATATATTTTTTATGTTACAGTTCACTTTTCCTATTCTCATTTTACGACTTACGATTTGCGACCACTTGCAGCAAAAAAAAAAGGGCCTCATGTCGACTCAACCGGGCTGCACCAATGTGATTGCCTACATACCCCCTACCTGAGAGATTAAGTTATTCACAATTCCTCCAAATGAACTCCACCGAACTCAAGCAATTGAAGGATATGGAGTAACTTCTTACAATGCGTGAACTTTACTCCTGCAACAACCTTGGTAAGTATATCGGCGAGATTCTCTTTCGTGTGAAACTTGTTTAACTAGATGTCACCCTCATCTAGAATATCCCGAACAAAGTGAAACCTGACGTCGATGTGCTTCATCCTTGCATGATAGGCCTGATTCTTTACTAGATAGATAGCACTTATGCTATCACAATTGATCTTCAATAGATCCTGATCAATCCCCAGTCGTCAAGCAATCCTTGAAGCCAAATTGCCTCCTTTATAGCCTCCGTTATGACCATATACTCGGCCTCCTAGTAGACAAAATGACAGTAGACTTTAGAATAGAGCGCCAAGTCACCGGTACTTGGGACAATATGAATACATACCCCATCGTAGACCAATACTTGTCTAGGTCTCCCGCGTAATTAGAATCGACATATCTGATACACTCTTACTTACCCGTAGTATTCTTCTCGAATACTAAACCAACATTTATGGTACCTTTGATGTATCGTAGAATTCACTTCACTGCCTCCCAATGATCCCTACCAGGATCGTGCATATATTTGCTAACCATCGAGACATCTTGTGAAAAATCAGACCTTATACACACCATCGCATACATTAAACTACCAAATACGCTAGCATAGGGTATGTGAGATATATATTCACGCTCTTCAACTGTGGTCAGAGACATAATAAATTTTAACTTGAAGTGAGAGGCCAACAGTGTATTTACAGACTTCGTGTCGTCATTAATTTTGAACTTCTATAGAACTTTTTGTAAATACTCTTTTTGTGTCAAGCAAACCTTGCTAGTTTTCCGGTCTCTCTCAATCTCCATGCCTACAACCTTCTTTACTTCATCAAGATTCTTCATCCCAATTTTGAAAGATAATTGTTTTTTTAATTCCTCAATAGTGGATCTACTCTTAGAAGTAATGAGCATATTATTGGAATTGAAGAATATAAGTATGAATCTTCGAGTTGAATTATGGCGAGATCCGTTGATCGAATCAATTGGATGATGGTTGGAGTGTGTTCTCCTTCCATTGGGGATGAACGTGGTATATTCACATGTTCAATTCCGACTTCGAATGAATGAGATATTCAAGTCTAAAGATTGCCTAATTCAAAGCCAAAACGGACTAAAGGTAGCTAAAAGCATTTAGTCCCACATTGGCCAGGGGATGAAAGTTTGTGGTGTATAAATAGAGAAAATTGAGAACAAAGGGTGTGCCCTTTGGGTACTTGGAGTTTTCGCGCGCGATTGGGAGGGATCTATGCCCGCCCGCACATGCGCGCGCGCGTCGCCGCTGGCGGCGGCGCTGGGCCGGGCTCGGGTCTGGGTCTGGGTCGGGTTCGGGTTCGGGTTCCTACCCTGCCTGGTTCTTTTTGAATCAGGTCTCAAGGGTATGGGCCACTCCGGATCCGAACCAGACCCTTTAAAGGTTGCGAACCAGTTTGGACTACCAACGGTTGTGAACCAGTTGGACGGCCAAAGGTTGCGAACCAATTGGACGGCCAAAGGTTGCAACAGTTCAGATCGAACCGTTGCATCCTTTCGTTGTGTTCGAACCTGTTGGTCCCTCCGGAGCGCTATATATAGCCCTCCGGATTCTCAATTAAAACACACACCAAGCAAACAACTCTCTCTTTCTATCTGAGTTCTGAAACAGAAGCAAGTCTGCGTTCTGAACGAAGTAGAGTTCCAAAGCGACTTCCAGCGAGAAGTGGGAATCCGAAGCGACTTCCAAAGGAGATTCTGCAAAATTCGTTCTGAAAGAGGGATCAGAAAATTCAACAGATTCTTTTATAGAATTGTTGTCTGAATCTGGTACTTCTGAAGAAGAATATTCTTCAACCTTCCTTCGTCCTCAATAGTGGGTGCTACTCCAAAGTAAAGGCAAATATTCATTCGAAATTTGTCCTTGTCCCACTGCTTCAACGATCCTGTGAAGGTACTGATTGACTACGGTTCGACCGTACGGTGATTTGGTAGTGCTATCCAAATACCGTGAAGGAGTGTTGTATCTTGGAGACCAGCGTCCATTATCCCGTTAGCACCGGTGCGGGGGACGTAATTGTCTTAAGGAGATTCGCTCTAAGCGTACCTCACTCCAAATACTGTATAAGTGGATTAAGTCCTTTATACAGAGGATATACTTTACAGTATATCGAGACTGATTTAGATTCAGTCTAATTGGTGTTTAACCAAGGAAGGAAATTGAAAGGTGGTTATTAAATTAAGGAACGTTCTATTGAACGAAAAACCTCCCACCTGATATTTGCCGACCTGGCCAATTAGATTGTTGATATCTCAGTGATCTTGATTAGTTGTCAGATTGATTTCTGTTAAGCAGATACCCAACACATATCATCGGCATACAACGGTAGATAAATTTACTCTCCACCCTGTAGCTTGTTGTAATAAACAAATGGGTCATAATGGCTTCGTGTGTACCTCTTACCTCTCATGAAGTTGTCAAAATACTTATATCACTACCTTGGCGATTGTTTTATCCCATAAAGTGATTTTTTCGACTTATACACCATATTATCTTTTCCTGCAGTCTTGAACGCTGAAGCTGAAACATAAATATTTTCTCATTAAAATCGCCATAGAGAAAGGTGGTCTTCACATCGAGCTAATCAAGCTCCAATTTGTATTGTGTTACCAGTTCTAATAATATTTGAATCGACGATTGCTTTATAATAGGTGAGAATATCTCATTGTACTCAATATCTTCTTTCTGTGCGTAGTTTTTTGCAACCAATCTTGCCTTGTAGCGTACAATATCACCATCTAGAGATCCTTGCTTCTTCGCGAACACTCACTTACAACCAATAGCCTATTTAACCTTGGAAAATTTTGACAATTCTCAAGTATCATTCTTGTGAAGAGAGTCCATCTCTTCCATTATGGCATTCTTCCATATCTTGAACTCCAAACTGATTTCTGTTTTTCTATATGTAGACGAGATCACCTTCTTAACGACCAGAAGAGTGTAAGCCACAATCATATTTGTAATAAGCCAACTGGACTTACATGAATTTCTTCAGGCTCTTCTAACTGCAATAGAATCTTGAATATTACTCATAACCCGTCTTTGATCTTCGTCATCATCAGCACCCTGATCAGCTACATAATCATCACCATGTGTCACCTTATGTGTGATCTCAAATGATATTGAGCTATCTGGAGATGGTGGAGTAGCATCACTATCCATCTTCTGCGATATCCCATTGGTCTTCTCACTCTTCACCTGCTAAGAGTCCGTACGCTTCACCATTGAAGTCTCGTCGTACGTGACATCTCTACTCAAGATGATCTTTTGTCCTTTGGATCTTAAATTTTGTAGCATTTCACACTTTTTTTAAAACCCATGAGCACACCTTTTCTCGCTCTCGGACCCAACTTGTCTTCCTTGATATGGTAATAGGCCGGACAACCAAATATCTGAAGCAAGTTATAGTCTTGAGCAACTTTTCCCGACCAAACTTTTAAAAGAATTTTACCTCCTATCGCAAACGAAGGCAACCTGTTAATGAGATGGCAAGCATACGCCAATGCCTCAGCCCAAAAAGATTTTGATAATTTGGGTTGGATAACATGCAAAGAACCTTCTCCAGTAAGATCTTGTTCATCCTTTCGGCCACTCAATTCTGTTGAGGTGTCTCTCTTACTATGAAGTGCCTCTTTATGCCATCATGGCGACATAGGTATTGAAAAAGATTGCTAGTGTACTCTCCACCAATGTCTGAATTGAGTAATTTGATCTTCTTTCCTGTATTCTTTTTCATATTTTTTTCACTTCACAAACAACTCTAGGATTATTTTCTTTGTGTCTCATGGTATATACCCAACATCGCCAAGAGAAATCATCAATAAAAGACACAAAGTAATGGTTACCTCCAATAAATATTGTTTTAGTAGGTCTCCAAATATACGTGTGAACATAGTCAAGAATCCCCTCGTGCAATATATCGCAGTGCCGAATTTTACCTTGATCTTCTTACCGATAACTCAATGCTCACAAAATTCTAACTTGCAGGTCATGACACAGTTTAACAATTTTGTTTTGCTAGAACTTGCAAAGACTTTTCATTTATATGTCCAAGTCTCATGTACCATAGCCAGGTACAATCATCATCTGAACCAATAGAAGTCGTAACTTTTCTTGTAATTTATTACCCTTTAAGTAATAGAGATTATTGTGTCGGACGTCCTTCATCACAACCATCGAGCCTCTATGCATCTTGAGAACACCATCTCTACCAGATATCTCTATACCTATTGCTTTCAAGGCACCAGTTGAGATAAGATTTTTCTTTAGTTGAGGTACATACCTCACTTCCTTCGGTTACCGTACCATCTCATCAAACATCTTGAAAAAGATTGTACTTATCCCTTCCATGTTACACAGACGATCATCACCCATGATGACGGAACAACCATCTAGCTTTTCGAAGTTAGAAAACCAATCTTTATTGGAACACACATGATAGGTAGCACCCGTATCCAATATTCACTGAGAATCACTTTAGAAGCCAATAGTAAGAGTAGTGACTGAAAACCAGAATACCGATGAGTCTGAGTCTGATCCACCTGCCTATGAAGTATCATCGTTTTGTGTACTGATACCTGTACGAAATTGCCTCGGGTTTTGACTCCTTCTTCTTATCCTTGATCCTTGGGCAATCAACCTTCTAGTGCCCTACTCTTTACAGAAGGCACACTGATTCATATTCAGATCTCTGAAATCGGCTCTGAATTTTGATCTTCTATGATCATCTTTGCCCTTACGACTAGAACTCCTCCCTCTTACCTTCAACAATTATGTTGATATATTATTGGAGGACTCTTTGTCCTTCCTTCTTAATTCATAATTTACAAGAGCAGAAAAACTTCATTATAGCTAAGAAATTATTTATCGTTGATTAGGGTGAGAACAAAGATCTCGTAGTCTTCGTCAGGAAGAGAACTCAAAAGAATCAATGCCTTATTCTCGGCCCCAATCACCACGTTCACGTTAGCTAAATCCGCAAGAAGCTTCGTGTAGTTATTCATATGTTCACCGATCGATATACATTTCTTCAATTGAAAGTGATAAAGTCTCCTCTTCAGGTGCAATTGATTCTCTATGCTCTTGATCAAGTATTTGCCCTCTAGGATCTCGCAAATCTTCTTTATTGAAGTCTCAGTCATCACATGGTACTCGATATCTTGTGTTAAATAAGATCTTATAACATCACACGCCGACTTATTCATCTTGTCCCAATCTTTTTTAGAATTTTCTTCTGGCTTTCTCTCCAAAAGCAGAACATCTTCAAGGTTTGACGTCGTCAGTGCATCCATCACCTCGTATCTCCATGTGCCGAAATTATTCATGACGTTTAACTTCTCCACGTTAATTTTTGACTGATGAATATTCACAGTTTTCACTGCAGGTTGACTCTTCCCAGCCATCTTCTCCAACAAATCCAACAAAGCAATGCGAAAACAATTAGTGAAAATAAATCTAACTAGATAAAGATTGTATTTTTACCTCCAAACGAAATCGTCGACCACTTTTCAAAGCGATTTACTCTACCCGAAGTTTCCTAGAGGCTCTGATACCACTTGTTTGGGACCTACAGAAGGTCTTATACAAACACCAGAGTATGCCACAGAATAATCAAAAGTAGTAAAATAAACCAAACGAGAAAGGGAGCGAGAAAACACAGATTTAACAAGGTTCGGCGATTGCCTACGTTCTCAGGGCAAAAAAGGAGAGAGATCATATTAACCAATCGATTCAGGTTCAATCTATGGGGATAATATCCCTCTTTATATAGGCAGCGCGCTCACAAGAAAAGAAAACCAACAACTCTAAAATCAGATCAGAAACGAAATCAGAATTCTATTAGAAAACTGCTAGAAATCCGTGATTGTCGACAGCCAAGAAGGGCCTGTCGACAGACTACATGAACCCAACTCTCGGTTGGTCTGCTATTGACATACTGAGCCACAGCTGTCGACAGGCCTCAATGGCTGTCGACAGAGTGTATAGCTCCACTTTCTGTATTTGCGTATCCAAGTATCTGTTGTCGACAGTACCTATGCATGTTGACAATAGTCTTCTGTTCCAGTCTTCTGCTGCTGCTGTCATCAATCCAATGGGCTAAAAAATCCTACTAACAAGATTTTTACCCTCTCCACCCCCCCCCCCCCCCCCCAAAAAAAAAAAAAAAAACAAAAACAAAAACAAAACAAAAACAAAAAAACAAAACAAAAAAACAAAATATAACTTATTTTTTATGTTAATAAATGATCACAATAAGTATAAAATATTTTTTAAGTGGGGTATTAAAAATCAAGCCCGCATCCATGCTTTTTGGTTGTTTCAAAATACAATTTTTGTTGATGAATGATACCATTCAGCAACTTGAAATATTACAAACAATCAATAAATTTGAGAATCCAGCCTCAGAATCTTCTTATGTCCAAGCTCCAAACGATAGAATCCTTGAAAATACATGGAAATAAACAGACCCCTCATGTGACATGTGACTCTATGGAGGTTACTGTAAGGTAAAAGTGAAGGATATGTGGGCAAAGAGCTTCTTTTTTATGGGTCAGCTATGATCAACCCCCATGACCACAATGGTCCCCTAATGTCTTCTAGCTATCTTTTAGGAGTCTTTTTGGTCATAGATCTTGCTCATTAAATCAATGGTTAGTTCTATAATCTCTCATGATCCCTGGTCTGTTACCATGCAGAAGAACAAATTTGCTAATGGCATGAGGTTAGGTGAGGCACATGAAGATGTTGCACACTTGGATTGAAGACAAGGGAGAATCTTCATGAACAGTATCAGCTTATAATTGAAACACATGCACTTTTATTTAGGAGCTAAAGAGAGATCAATGCTTTATATACTTACTTTTTTTTTTCCTTTTTTGAGATATGTTTCAAGCCAAAGAGACAATAGAGGACATATATGGATAAAGAAAAGCACCTAAAAGTAAAATAAAGGACAAAAGGTTAACACACATTTGATGCCTCTAGCTTAGTGACATGCATGTCATCATGCACTGTGGAATTAATGAACATACTTATGCTTGCAATCTCATCAAGTTATCCCCCTGTTTGCTATTATCTTGTCCTTTTAACTTTAATTTCCTTGGCTTGATTAATTCTTTGCAAATGTGCTCTGTATTTATGGTACTTAACCCTGACACCTTTCATATTAACCACCCTGTTTTTAAGGGAGAAATTTGATATTCTTTTCATTAAACAAAGGGGCATAAAGAGGACTAATATTAAACTTCTCACAGCTTAATCTCATTTTTTTTGTCGCCGGGCAAATCCGCGGTAGTTAATTGCGTTGAAACAAATTGAAGTTATACAAACATCTTTGAATTTGAAAAGATTAATAAATTTTTTGTATTTATTGTGGCAATACGAGAATCCTCATGAAGTGAATGAATCTCCTGCAAAATCTAACTTATTCTTTCAATGAATTCATTATTGTTATCTCCAGAGTCTAGGCACAAATTCTCGTGCACACCGCTGCTGCTGGTGCTGATGCTAAAGACTAGTTTAATTTATATACAAACTAATCAAAGGGTTAAAATATTAAGTGGTTCGATCATGAGCTAAGCTCAAAGTAACCCAAAGGCTACAGAGGTAAGTGGCTGTGTGTGTGTGAGAGAGAGAGAGAGAGAGAGAGTGTGTGTGTGTGTGTGTGTGTGAGTGAGGGGTGTGTGTGTGTGTGTGTGTGTGAGTGAGGGGGGTGTGTGTGTGTGTGTGTGGTGGTGGTGGGGGGGGTGGGGGGGGGGCGGCGCGGGGGCGTGGGGGGGGCGGGGTGGTTCCTTTCGGGATTTGATGCGAGAGAGAGTTCGGGATTTGAGAGAGAGAGAGAGAGAGATGTCCTTTTAGGGATTTGATGCCCATTTTACGTCACTTTGGGATTTGATGTGACTGTTCGTTTGTTGGCTACCGTTGCAGTGGGACTGTGTCACTGTGGGGTAGATCCAATGCTCTTCATTTTTCTGTGTGACGTTGGGATGTACGTATCATTGTACAGACTCATCTTGGGACCTACATTTTTCGTCCAAGGCACGTCGTCACTTTAAAAAAAAAAAAAACAATTTACTAATTCACCGCATTTTTCATTTTGCATAGTGAGCTGAGCTCAGTGCTACAGTCATTCTCGCAATCTTTTTATTTATACAGGGAAAAGGAAATTTTCAATTGAAAAAAAGAGGGAGACAAAGCGAGACAACGGTAAAATTTATGACAAAATCTACAGTCAAACAAAATCATACATAGCATTGTAACTTGACCCACCCAAAAAAGCAAAGATTGATTGTAGATGTTTCTTCAGAAAGGTAAGAAAACATAGTACATTTACACATGAATTTACACGACAATCATTCATCTAAATAATACCAAAAGCACTTGCCACTGGAAAATTGTAACTTGACCCACAAACTTGACCTCAGTAACAGTAGGAGTTAATTGGTTCAAAGGAAGAGAAAAAAGATGTTACCCCTCGCACTACAATTCTCTCCTACAACATCTTCTACAAGGAAAAAGACTTACAAATACAAGGGAAAAAAATTCTTTTAAAAAAAAAAAAATGTGGGCGAACATAAACCAAGAAGTAAACTCTATTTGTAATTATTTACAATTCTACGGTTCCAGTCAGTAAGTATAGTACAGGTTTTATACCATGGAGTTTTCCCTCAGTGCTGCTTCTCAATGTAAAAGAAGACATGAAAAAGCTTAAAACTAAAGAGTTTTCAACTTCGAATGGGAGTCTAAAATTTCATACAATACTTTATTATACGCTGCGTATGCCTACCTCTTTCGGTGAATGGGCTACTTTCTACTTTGTATGGACCTTCCTTTTCTCGCAATAAACCTGACCTTCTGGGCTTATTCCAATCAGCTTAAATGTTTTTCCAAATAAATTCTATAGGGATAGAGAAAATAGGACTCCCTAATAAAAACACTGTAATTAGTGCTAACTCTGTTTACTCTGCCCAGATGGAGAAAAGACTGGCATTGTTAGTTGGATCAAGACCTATGGTTAGAAATTTCATCATCTAGTTCTAGCATTTTTACTCAAAGTACGTAATAAGCTTACTGTTCCCTTCTTTGAGCATTGAGCTTCATCTTTTCACCTTCTGCTTCTTTCAGGGCTTTTTTTCTTCTCCAGCTCTAGCTGTTTGCAGTTCTCTTCATGGGCACGAACAAACATTTTCACAAAGTTGAGAAGTGTAGAAATCACTGCAAACATGAGTAACAAACTCGTAATGGCATACTCTAAAAAGTACACACAGCACGTGTGACACGTATGGCTTCACGATTAGGAGAAAATGTGGCCAACTTAAATAATAAAGGGCTAATGCATCTGCATTCCTCCCCTGTAAAATCCTACTTAGACACTTGCTTGGTATTGAAATTTCCATAAATAAATCAGCTTCCACATGTTTTTGCAGTAAATTATTATTACAGAAATGATACCATTACATACCACACAAGAATAGAGTGAAGTTTGAGGCCCTCACTTCAGCTTCAGCACCAGCCAGAAACTCCATCAAGGTCTGAAATAATTCACACAGATTAGTGAGGCAAAATTGTTAAAGAATGGGGAAACATGGTAAGACGAATTACATTGACAGTCCTAGACGGCTATGTTTCATATTCAGAAACTTGATCAATAGTAAAAAAGACCATTAACTTAAGCTGCTTTACATGACAAACACCACAGAAAAATATACTAGCACCATTTATTTGCCACGCTTCATACTGCAAGGTATTGCTAAAACATGCAGCCATATCACATTACTTTGTTAAAGATGGTTTATAACATTAAAATGCCTTGATTTTTCATACTTACCTCAATATAGCAAACATGAGATAGCAGTGGAAACTAGCTGACTTCACACTAGAATTGAACACACAGGTACAAACAAATACAGGTATCCTGTCAGGACCTGATTCTGTATTCAAAATACAGATATCCCATGTTCGTCCAATATGAATACAAATATGGAAGTGGCAAACTATCTGAAATACTCAAATACATATCCAGTAATGGAATGTAACATGATGCAAAATCTTCACTAAAACCACAGAAAGCAAACTTTATTTCAAATATTTTTATATTTTAAATTTAGAAATGACAAAATTTAAAGGTCTATCCCATTTTCCTCCAACCTTTTGGTCCCTACCTATGAATGTCCCACTAGCATCCAGCTAGTTCTTGTATATGATTCCATGTCCCTAGATCTAGCATCCAGCTAGTATCTGAATCATATTTGTTTTTACTAAATATGAGCATTCAACATTCAAAAATTATACAATCCGCTAAAATAAGATAATCAAATGCTCTAAAATAGGAAAAGTTACAAACACCTCATTTCACTTCAATTATGAAAACTTTTTAAATGAAATGTGTTGCATCTTTGGTTAACTATGTTGAGATCTGTTTCATGATAAATGTCAAAGGTTCAAGTTCCAAAATTAAAGGCATGCACAGGATCATGGTAGCATGTGTTCCATCCTCCATGCAATCAATCTCAAGGCGAATATACCAAATGATATTACGTAAACTAATTTATTCATGGAAATAAACCATCCTGTCTCCATTCCTAGAGTGCAAAACCATATCTTCACCTCCAAATAATTAAGAGTTTATGGCTACTATGATAAACGCCAAAGGTTCAGAACAAATATTACGGTAGCACGTGTTCAATTCTCCATGCAAATGTTGTGAACAAAATTACTATCCAATAGTATCACTGACGCTAACATGTTTGATTCCCATTTTGCAACCATAACAACAGTTTAAAAACAAGTTAAGCGTCAACACTAAGTCAAATCAGCCTCATATCCATCATGAAAAAAAGTAGGCTTTTTGTTCCATATATTTGGGTTTTTAATTGCAGAAACTTTCAAATAGTGTTCTTGATTTTTCTAGAACATCCAAGCAATCGCAATGAATGCAAAGTCATAATGATTAAAGTTTGGAAGCTGCCCAATGAGAACAGATTTCATCTAGAAATCCCCAAATTATATCATGAATAATACAAACTATATCATGAAGCATTCTGTAATAACTAACTGATGCAAATAATACAATTACTGCCGCAGAACAATGTTCTAAAAAACCCGTTATGTAACTCGTTATAACCCGTTATAGAACATAACGGCACCCGACCGTTATATAACACTAGCAAAAAACGCTCTTCCCAGTAACGAGAGTTTTTTGGAGCGTTACGAACGTTACGTTATGAAAATAATGTAACATTTGTAACTCACGTTATTTACACAGGTTGCTAAACATAAAACAGCGAAGCGATTTCTCTCCATAAATAAAATCAACATGAAACCCTAAATTAGCGACGACGAGCGAAGCATCAAAGCACCCCAGTGCATCCTCTCTCTGCAGTAGACGATGATGGCGACGACGACAATGACTCTCTTGTGCGGTTCTTCTTCTCTCTGTGGTTTCTCTTCAATTGTATCTCTCATCGGCGACTATTGAAGAGCCCCAATTCTTCTCTCTTTGATCTCTCGTCAATTGACGAGGAACTCGCCATCATAACGCTCTAAGAAAATCAAAAAGCCGCACGACTCTTCAATTAACGAGGAATTCATCGTCGATCTCTTTCTGATCTCTCTTAAATTGACGAGAAAGTACACGATATTGGAGCACCTCAGTTTCTCGATACTTGCTACAAATTGTTGTGAGACTTGTTAAATGTGTAATATATTGTTTTGATATTTTTTAGATTTTTTAAAATTATTTTCCTGTTTATAAAAATTCTTAAATATAGTATATATATTTATTTTTATTAAAAATATTAAATCGTGTAACCTACAACAAAGCCTTTATCCCAAATCTTTGAGTAGCCTACACGAATCCTTTTCTCCGGCCAGCTCTATTGAGGGCTATTTCCTCTGCTAGATTAATACCTGTCATGTACTTTTTTACTACCTCAATACATGTTTGTTCGGTTTACACCTACCCTTGTTGCTCCATCAATTAAGATTATATCAAACCTCCTAACTGGCACACTCATTCTCCTCCATTGCTATGCCCAAAGCATCTTTGACCAATTCTCCTCATTTTATTCTTAATTGAAATTACCTATTACTTCCCAAAATACACTCATTTCTTATCCTGTGACAACAAACTCCAATAAATTGCACCATAAGAAACCGATGTGTAGATATACCTTTCGAAAAACCTCTGAAATCAGACCGTCATTTTCAGATGACGTTAATTCCTGTTCAACTTTCTCTAGACCTTTGCTTATGGCTTGCATTTCTTCTGCTAAAATCTTTAATTGTATCTGCAGATCAATTTGCAGATCAGACAACCAACATTCTAACGAACACTTAGAACTGGAAACAACCAATTATACCTTTGAAGCAGCTTCCAGGCTGGTAAGATCCTTGGGAAAGTCGAGCAGTTCTGGAAGCTTTTCAGCAAGAACCTGCAGATTGAAAGCAATGAAAAAAAAATATGCATGGATGATCAATAACAGGTTTCAAGTGGAAAAAAAGAAAAAGAAAATAAAAGAAATAAGTGAAAGGAAATAGACCCAAGTGACAAGAAAAAACTGGAACCAGTAAATTAGAAGATAATTTGGTAGAGAAGAAATAAAGGATAAATTGTGGAAAACACTTCTGTCATCAGGGGTGTTGCAACAAACCACCTGAACTAAAAAAACTTGCATATTGATCTCTTAAGCTATCATAATGTTAACTTTTCCATCCAAATCGGTCACATGCAGAGCATGTGACCCACTTAATCCCCCTCATTACTTTAGTAACTCATTTTTATTGATCTCAATTTTTTTCTAATTATCTTCTTTCTAGAAAATGCTAATAGTAAAGAGGAGAGGAGGATGGGGTTGTGGTGGTGGAAAGGAAGGAAGAGAGCTAAGGTTAGAATTCAAATTAAGTAAGGATCTTGGGTTGAGTGGTGGCAGAGGAAAAGGTGGTGGTGGGTTTGAGAAAGGGGAGGAGGTGGTGGTGGTGGATTTGAGAGGGATGAGGAGGTGGAGTTAGTGGGTTTAAAAAGGAAATGAAGGTGGAGGAGGTTATGGTGGAGACGATCGGTGGGTTTAAAGAGGTGATAGAGGAGGTAGTGGTGATAGTGGTGAGTTCGAGGAGGATGTTGTGGTGGAGGAGGTAGTCGTGGTCGTGGTGGTGGGTTGGAGGAGGAGAAGGTGGTAGTAGTGGCTTTGAGGCACAGTTCGAAGACTTGGTCAAGTCGGATACGACTCAGCTGAATCGGATACGACACCCGCCGAGACGATTCCGAGACCCAATTCAAAAGATCCACTAAAAAATGACTGACTCGGCCTTGACTCGGAGCTGACTCGGCCGAATCGGCCGAATCATGATATGACTTGGACTAACTCAGCCGATTTGGCCGAGTCAGCTCAGAGTCAAGGCCGAGCCGGTTTTTTAAAAAAAAAAAATCAAACTTGCCTGAGATTTAGAGCTCTCCGCCGTCGCCGTCTGCCCACTCGCCGTCATCGTCTGCCCGTCGTCATCGCCACCTGCTCCGCCCGATCTCTTTCCCTGTCTCTCTCAATATCTTCCCCCCTCTATCCCTTCCTTAATCTCTCCCTCCCTCTCCCCCTCCATCCACTCTCTAAGAGTGGCGGAGGGGGGAGAGAGACAGGGGGAGAGAGAGAGGAGAGAGACGAGAGCGGGAGATAGAGCCAGAGGGAGAGAGAGAGTAGAAAGAGAAGGGAGAGGGAAAAGGACGAGAGAGAAGGAGATAGAGCCAGAGGGAGGGAGAGATCTACTCACTCGATCTCTCTGCCCATTTTATATTTTTTTATTTTTGAGTTTTTTATATTAACCACCTCAAATCTTTTTATATTTCTAAATGTACTCTCAAATCATCATATTTTCCTAATTATCTCTCAAAATAATTTTTTTTGAACATGCGATACATGAATTTTGGTGTCTATATTTTTTACGATTTATCGTGATTTTTTCAGAATTTTTTGAGCTTTCTATGTAACGTTTTGCGCTAACGCCCGAGACCGATCCGAGTCGCTGAGACCGATCCGTTTCAGTGCCCGCCGAGTTGGCGACCGAGACTACGACTTTGAACCATGTTTTGAGGAGAAAATGGTGATGGAAGAGGTGTCGGTGAATGTGGGTTTGAGGAGAAGAGGTGGTATTTGCGGTTTTTAGGCGACAGGAGAGAAGGGGGAGGTAAAGATGGTGGTGGGTTTAAGAAGAGGTGGTGGGGGTGATTGAGTTGGTTATGGAGGAGGATGCGGTGGAGATAAATTATTTTTTAAAAAATTAGGTTTAAAGTGGTCATGTGCTCTGCACATACCCATTTTAATTGAAAAGTTAACAGTATAAAAACCCAGAGTGTAAATGTGCAAGTTTTTATACTTCATGAGGGTCTGATACACCTATGATAGTACAGGAATGTTCCACAATTTATCTAAAAATAAAATAATTAGCAAATGAAGTCTAAAAGAGTATAAATAATATTGTCAACCAGATATAAAAAAGATTTGCTTGCTAATAAGGAGTAGAACCACCTACCAGGCAAAATAGTGGTGCCCAAAAAAATTAAAACCTAATAAACAAAGTGGTTTGTCAACTATATGGAATGGATACTTCGTCGAAAGAGACGTACTCGTGTTGGATACTTTTTCAGTACTTGAATACTCCGATACTTGACCAGTATGCTTCAGGTACTCCTCTAATGTATCCTAAAATTTGCAACATATCAAAAACGTACTATACACGTAACCAAGATTACAAAGTTAAACAAGAAGATTTTAATTTTGAAAGAAGAATTGTTGGCTCTATAACATATAAATGCATTACATTTATATAACTTGTCTAGTTTATCAAATTATTACATAATTATTGTATTATATGACTCGAAAATATTTCATAATATTTAACATATTATGTTCTTGGAACTATTGACCCTCACAAACTCATGTTACAAATAAGAAATACTAAGGCACACAAACAAGTATAGGTTAACTATTATTGTGTATTTATACATATATGATATCATATTTTTATCTCACATCTATGTTTTTTTCATTATATATTATATGTGCATCTATGCATATGGACACAGGAAAAATACAAATATATACATATACTATTTATCATATCCATGTTGTATCTATGTCCTAGTGTTTCAAATTTTAACCGTATCTCCGTGACCATATCGTGTCGTATGCGTATCTTGTATCCGTGTTCATGCTTCATAGTTTGTCAAACTCTAGAAAATGGTTAACAAAGTAGAACCAACCCTACCCTCCCCTCTCCCAAAAGCAAATAAGCTAAATTAATAAATAAATTAACCAGCAAGCTCGGAAATACTATGCAAAAGCGCCTTCTATTGATATTTATCAGCATTGGTTGGCCGAACAGTTTTACAGAAAATTGCAATCTATGTTGATTGATAGTTATATGCCAACAAAGACATGGCATGACATGACACATCATTGTCACACAGCAAATTCTAGAAAGTAAAAGCAAAACATAAGGATCGCGCTCGATATGTGTGTTTGACATGCATCCAACACAATTGGATTCACAAAAGAAGCGCCCATGCTACAAAAGTTGCTATCTGATTCACACAAAAATGCCTTCATATGCAAAATTATCACCATCAATTCATGGAAAAATAAAATAGCAATGGTCTGTAGAACTATTCTGGTAATACCATGCAGCAATAAACTGATTAATAAACCTCAGACCTACATACTGTCCACATATATAAGAAACCAAGTTACCATTGTTTTGACCATAGAAACGAGATTTAAGATCTTTGTCCACATTCAAGTTAACACCAAAGAGGGAAAGTATCGAAGCAGGGATGACCCTAACTTAAAGGAGTACAAGATAGCTGAAACTCGCCCATCTCTAGCATAAATACTAGTGAACCAACAAAGAGGAAATGAAGGTAGATTGCTAATTTGTAGGATCCTCATATAATCAGTATCATCTGCAAGTACGTGTCTGACACAAACACGGCCCAACAAAGAAGGTTCTGTGCCACATAGATACTTACCTATGTTGCATGATACTTAAGTAAGAAAGACATAACAGTATTGGTATGTATCCTATACTTGGATAATTCTTCATAGATACCTGCCAGATCCTCTTTTGACATATCCTAAAATTTGTACATATCCCAGATACATCAAAGACACATTAGAGATGTGCCTGAGATTAAGATGTTCAAATCTGAATTCACAATTTCAATTTTGATGTTCTCTAAAAAAAAAATCCATTGTGATGTATACCTCCATTTATGTTATTTGTCCATTCTAAATGAAAACTTGTTATGAATATAATAACCATTGATTTGTATAAATTGGGAATATTTTAAATTATTATAGTCCTCGTGTTGTCTTAACGATTATGGCTTTACAAATCTATGTTATTAATTGATACAGGACACTAACTAGCAAACACACAATGTTATTATTGTTGTATCAACACGCAGATCCGTACCATTGATTTTCAGGATTTGACGTATCACCCTATCTGATCGTTCCATTTTAAAGCTACCGGTTGATAAAACATAGGTATTAACTTAAACACCGTATAAATAGAATGCTAAAGGCACATGTATCAAATACACCTAGGCCCCCGAGCCACAGATAAATCTGGTCGTGTATAGGAAACAGACATATAGCTGTCTGTAACTTCATATGGAGCTCTTCATATGTGCCTTCTCATTTGAAAGGCCAAATGAAATGACTTATTTAAGTAGATACCTATCGAACAAGAAAACATGGAATTCAATTTTGATAAACTTCTAAAGTAGTCAATTAATCAGCCTACTATTTATACGGTGTTTAAGTTAACGACGTATCACCACAATGAAGAATCAGTGGAACATGGCACTTAATGTCTAGAACTGTCACACTGTCTTGTATAATAAAACCCAATTCCATAATTTCAATTTTCATAAATAATAACACTATATTCCAAATTCCTCTTTATTTGTTCTTGTTCATTTCTAATTTCCCTCATGTATTCTTTACTGAAATATTTCTCCATTATCAAATCCTACTTTTATGATCATGTTCATGCAACTATCATTGATTCCCAAGAGCATCTGCACGGAACATATACACCTACTCACGCATCCAGAAAAGCACATACGTAAAGAGAACAGAAGAAGAGCAGGTTTTGTCAAAATGGCTTCAAGATATAATGGTACCTTGCACAAATAATGCATTAGAGTCATCTTATTGTTTTGTGCTCATGTATCTGTGAGTTTCAGAAGGCTATCCAACCTGAATCCAATGGCAGAACCTGCATAGACAGAGTAAATGCATGTGAAAACCAAGAAAAATTTGAAAATATATCCATGGTGCACAAACATCATGGCTATAAGGACATTCTGTGAAGGGACCTGTAACAGAAGTATATATATATTTTCAACTTTAATGCATCTAAATGATAAGCTCACTAGTTGGGAACTAAGGATTGTTTATCATGAGAAAGGGGCAGTTGGGCACCCTCACTCTATTTTAAAGAAACATGTTACCAATCAAAGTGTTAGTTCATTAAACCAGTATTCTCCAGAGAAATCAGAGGATTCTCTAAGAATAAAATGCTGCATAGAAATTTCAATCTTGATTACATTGAAAGAATGCAAAAAAAATTAAGTGTTGATCTCGCGCATGTGGCTATAGTGTGTACAAAGATCATCATTTACTTTAACAACCTTCAAACTCTGTGTAATATTTACAGCGGTAAGCGTAGGCCAGATCTTCATCTTTGTGATCTTTGTGCACATTATATATATATATATATATATATATATATATATATATATATATAATATATATATATATATAATATATATATATATATATATATATATATATATATATATATATATATAGAGAGAGAGAGAGAGAGAGAGAGAGAGATAGAGATAGATTTGTGTCCTTCCAAAAGGATTTAAACCCGAATCCTTCTAACTCAAATACAACCCTCTGACATTCGAATACAAAATCCACTCCGCTGAATTTGATCTATATTATTTCAAGTATCTATAAACTAAAAATCAAGTGTTTTGAATACTTTTTGCCCATCCATCAAGCGGCACAAAATGGACGGCCGAAAGTACAGAGTTGGTTAGATCTATGTATTTAGACATACAAATTCTCGATCTGCCATTTGATTATGATCTAAACATTAAAAACCCTTACAAACCAATTTTTGTTAGGTTTCAAATGATCTACACCGTTAAAACTAACCAACTCACTACTTAGGCCGTCCGTTTTTTTTCCCTACTTGATGCATGGGCAAAAAAGTATTCAAAACACTTGATTTTTTGTTTATAATACTTGAAATAATATATATCAACTTCAACGGAGTGGCTCTTATATTCGAATGTCAGAGGGTTGTATTTGAGTTAAAAGGATTTGGGCTCAAATCTTTTTAGAAGGACATAAGTCTCTCTCTCTCTCTCTCTCTATATATATATATATATATATATATATATATATAGAGAGAGAGAGAGAGAGAGAGACTTGGCCACTTCCAGAAGAATTTAAGCATGAATCATTCCCGCTCAAATTCAATGTTACGGCATTCATATACAACATCCACTCTGTTGAAATTGGTCTACATTATTTAAAGTAATTTAAAATTAAAATCAAGTATTTTGTAGTTTTCTTGTCCATGCATCAAGTAGGCACAAAATGGATGACAAAAGTAACATATTACTTAGATCTATGACTTTAGACATACAAATTCTCGATCCGACCATTTAATCATGATATAACATTTAAAAACACTCACACACCAACTTTGTTAGATTTCAAATATTCCGTTAAACTAACCAACTCACTATTTCGACCGTTCATTTTGTGCCTGCTTGATGAATAAGCAAAAAAATATTTAAAACACTTGTTTTTTTATTTTTAGTTTCAATAAATAATGTAGATCAACTTTAACAGAGTGGATATTGTATTTGAATGCTGTAATATTGAATTTGAATGTGAAACATTCGTGCTCAAATCCTTCTCAAAGGATCCAAGTCTCTCTCTCTATGTGTGTATACCTCAGCCACCAGCTGCGAGAACTAAGTTCTCAGTTTTCTCAGTTGGCACTGCGACCTGATCATAGTTTTAAAAAATTTTAAATATTCTCAGTCTAACTAGCACTACATCTATGGTAGCAGTCCTCACAAAAACGCTGCGACCATGGTCGCAGTCTTCACAAAAAAATTGCGATCATGATAGCAGTTCTCACAAAAAACACTGCGATCACGGTAGCAGTCCTCACAAAAAAAACTGCGACCATGATAACGCTGCGTTTAGGATCTGTGGCTAAGATTCAGCCATGTCGCAGCCAGCTGAGAGAGTCTCTCAACTGGCGATTGAGGTACATTTTTCTCATATATATATATATATATATATATATATATATATATATATATATATATATATATATTGAGAGGTAAAGCATGACACACCCCACACTATTACCCAAGCAAACTCCCCATTCAACAAAAGTGGAAATCAAACATGGAACCTCCCCCATATTACCCAAGAGTATGTAGATCACAATATAATTGGACTTGGCTATATCAAACCAAATCCATCCCATTCAAATTCAAACATATGCCATGCAAAAAATCAAATCCACTTCATTCAAGATGATCTACATATTATAGAGTACCTAAATCCCAAAAAATGACTTTAAGGTTATTTCCCCTAAGCATCAAGTAGGCACAAATTGCTTTAATCTACATTTTATTATTTATTTAAAACCTAACAAAAACTAGAGTTCAAGGGTTTTAAAGTGTTCAAATCACGATCAAAGGTTTGATCGACAATTTATATGCAGCAAGCCATAACGTAAATGACATGCTACTTTTAAACTATTCATTTTATATGTAATTAATACTAAGGTAATAAAACTCAAATTCAGTTGCTAGTTGGTCGGCACTCTAAATCATTGGGCTCAACTTTAATGGAGTGGATTTTTTTAAATGATTTATCATTAAATTTCAAAGAAATGATTCAACTCTAAATCTTTCTCAAAGTTGCCAAGTGTATGTGACGTGTGTGCGCACGCATGAGAAAAAGAGGAAGAATGAGATATGCATTGACAAGTCAGGTAATTTTCCTTATCCATGGGATAATCCACACAATTTATTTATGATCTACATACTCTTGGGTGCTTGTGCATGAAAAAATCATGTGGATTGAAGACTTATAACAAATCAAGTGATTATCAATTCATGGCTTCTTAGATATCAATGTTACATGAAGTGTTGGGCAATGCGACGAAGCCACCGCCTAGATGTAAACACCTTCAAAGAATACCCTTACTCGTGGCCTTGTTGCCTTACACTGTAATCAGGGGCCTCCAACATCCCCACACAGTTATCCTACCACTGCTACTGCGGCTCCTCGGGTTGGGGAAGGGGGAAGGGGGAAGGATATGCATTAGTTCCTCCCCCCCCCCCAGCGGGGGACTATGCAAAGGGGTCAGAGGCCCAATGAAGGTAGGTTTTGTGTTCTTTCTCTTTTTCTTTTAGGTAAGCGCTTACTCTCAATTGGAGCGTCCTGGGTGCCACCGATGCCTCGGACGTATTTTAAAATAATATTAGGAATATAAGTTTGGACCATTTGATAGATGGGCAGAAATCTCCAAACAATATGATTTTCTATCAGTAAGTAATTTGGAATATGTAAGTCATGTTTAACAAGGTGAATCAACCATTTAAATGGTTCATCGTGCATTTTTTGGGGGGTGGGATTTTTGATACATATTTCGTGTTCTCTCACACATATGAATGCGTGAGTGAATAACAAAACAAAATCTCCTTTTTCATTAATTTTCTTAATCATATTATTTTCTTTCTAACGATCCTTTACCTCATCCTTGTGGTACTCTCTTTTCAACAATTCTCTAAAGACAATCTCTACCTCCCTTTCTAGTTCTCCATTCTTCACCTTTTAACCGTGCACCTTATCTTTTGTTCTCATGCATTCATCCTTAAAAAGATGATTGCTCTTCCTTTAATCTCTTCCATCTTAGACCAATGAATCGTATGTATTATATCTTTTATAAAAAAGGAAGTTGCTTTGAAGGCATTCCTTTCAATTTGTGAAAGTTCTAAGTTGTCAAAGGGACATTTGCCATGTGGAAGTGATTAGGAAATCTTAACCATTACAATGCTAGCATTTTTAATGGATGGAATGATTTAAAAGGACACTAAACGGGTCTTGATTTGACCGTGCAATATTTTAGTTAAGACGAGTCACCTTAAGGACTTATTAGTAATTTGACTTTTGTTCTCATGAATTTTACTACAGAGTTCAAAAAGACATGCATGGTTGTTTTGTATTTATTTTCAAAAAAAAAAGTTTTCACAAGAACAGGTCCTAGCTCCCTTCATGTCCTTTCATTAAATCTCTCAACTATGTCGAGTTTACTCACGTAAGATAGAGGCTATTATTTTGCAACTTGTTATTGCAATATGTTCTAAAGGAAGATCTTTTCCATTGCCTCCTAAAGTTAAAGAACTCGAGATCCACTACATGAGACTTGATTATCTCCCTACAATACATCCCAACCACGCGCCACCACATAGCTTCAAACAATAATCCCACCATAGGACCAGGACCAGTGTTAATCAAGTTTACACCTCAAGCAAATTTATAACCCGAACTTAGTCCAAAAAAGGAGACCATTTAGCTCCACCAAACTTGGTCGACAAAGGAAACTATCTAGCTCCACCACAGAAATAACCTAGCAAGTGTTCATTCAACTGAATGATTCGCTAAAACCTTTAAGTGTGAGGCTTTTCTTCTGGTTAAAGAGAGGGAAAGCATATAAAGGATTATTCTAAAGTGCTCATTAAGAATGGTTTTGTTTATTAAAAAAACTAACGTACTTAAGTTGTTCCAACTGCCCAGTATAGGTGATCTTCATGAGGTGAGATCTACCGGCTAATTGAATAAACCTTTGCCTAAGGCATCAAAAGTCTTTGCAAACTAAACAATAGCCATATAAGTTCTCAAGTTCAAAGGTTTCTCAAAAAGATTAGCAAATCAATTTAAATGTCCTCTTAAGATTTTATGGTTTAATAATGCTTTGAAATATTTATCTGTCTCTAAAAATTGTCTCATGAATAATTTCATCAAACCTTGTGTGCTCATACACCTCAACAAAATGTTGTTAAAAAAAGTAATCATTTATTTGATATTGCTTGCATAGTGCATACTACTTAATATTGATTCATATTAATGATTTATATGCATGTTCTCAATTATTTTTGGAGTGACGCTTTACTCAATGCTTGTCATTTAATTAAGATGGTTCCTTCTTCTGTTTTGAGTGGTAATATTGCACTCTCTGCACTTTATCCTAATAGATTGTTTGATTTGTCTCCAAAAGCTTTTGGGTGTAAGTGTTTCGTTCATATTCTAGATAGAATCGTGATAAGCTAAATCCACGAGAAGTTAAGTGTGTTTTTAAGGATATTCACTTACGCAAAAGTATGTGGTTTGCACGGATATCAATTTCTTTGAAAACATGTCATCTTTTTAAGTTTCTCTTGGTCACACTACTTCTCCTTCTAGCACTCTTGGTTTGCTTCATGTACCACTTTTGTCTAAAGACTTGCCTTCGGTTTATTAACAGCGAACGTATACTAATATTGATTCTACCAGCTTGACCCTACTTAGTAAGTTTTTCCTATTGAAGAGTATGAGCTCATAGCTCATCAGAAAGGTACCAGTTCTTGTACTTAACGTTTTATTACCAAAGTCTTATCTTTCTCTTATTTATCTCTTACATATGTTATTTTGTCATTAATTTGTCTTCTGTATCTGTTTTGAAAATTCTTATCGTAATGATGGATTCTAGAGGGAAAACTGAAATGGATGAAGAGATGGCTTCATTGTGTACTAATGAAATGTAGGAATAAACTACTTCACTGCCAGAGAAACAGTTTGTTGGCTTTCGTTGGATTTATACAAGTAAATTTCTCTTGGACGGGCAAGTTGAACGCTTGAGGGCAAGACTGGTAGCCAAAAACTATACAAAGACCTAAAGTGTTGAATACTTTGAGACTCCTCAGTGCCTCGGTTGAATTCTATCCAAATTCTTTTGTAAGTTGTTGCAGTAAAGTAGTGGACTTTATATCAGTCATATATTAAAGTGCATTTTTACATAATGATCTTCAGAAGGAGGTCTATATGCTTCAGCTTCCTTGTTTATGAAATTCATGAGGAGTGTGATCAAATTTGCAAATTCATAAAGAAGCAGTCTTCGTGAGCACACTATGATTAAGTTTAGAAATGTTGTTGCATGCTATGGCTTGCAATGAAGCTTGTTCGATCATTCTATCTTTGTGTAACATACTCTTACCGGCACTACTAGTCTTGAAATTTATGTCGAGATATTGTTGTCACTAGAGATAATCAACCATTGTTCACCTAAAAGTGATGAGGACATCATGCCACCGCCCAGGAGCAGGTTCGATCGAGTATACTTCAGGAGGCGACGCGCTGGTCTTCTATGGCTTTAGATGGGACTTGTTTCAGGCCTTATTGATAGCAGATGTTTTAGCTTTATTTGTGTTCCTTTTATTTTGTTCTTTTGTGGACGTTTAGTACCACATCGTTATTTCCCAGTAGTTCTCTTTTGTAAAGCCTATATAAGGCCCCCTAGACTGTCTTATTGGAATAATTGAAGGATTAAAAATTTCCACAATTATCTGAGTAATTCTTGAGTCTCTTTTACTCTCGAGTTTTGGGTGAGAAGCCCGTGCAAGGGTGGAAACCCAATTTTTATCTTTTCCTCAGTTAAATTTTGGTTTCGATTTGAAGGTGATTGCGATCCAGTTGATTTTACATCATTTTTGTATCAGAGCACCGGTTTTCAATCCCCTTCAAAATTTTTCTTTTCCAAATTTTCCCGGTCTCCAAACCCTAGATCTATATTCCAGATCCAATCAAAAAAAAAATACACTGTTTAAAAAAAAATTACAGTGAAAAAAAAAATCACATCGAAAATTCCCTGAAAAAGTGGAATCTCCACTGTTCACCATCTTCTCCAAATCCCGACGCCGCCGCTGCCCCCCCGACCTCCGCCGACGACAACAGCGGAGCCCGCCGCTACCCCTCCATCAGATCCACCGCCAACACCACTGTCATCCACCGCAGGATCAGATCCACGATCGAGATCTCCGCCCTTCAGTGCCACCATCTCCGGAGATCTTCCCAGCTGAGTTCCGCCCCATCTCAGGAGCTCATCGCCACCACCAAGTCGTCGACGCTGCCTCAACCCAGACTTCGGATCCGTCACCAGAATCTCCTTGATCGGCAGCCAGAGGAAGAGCTCCTCCTGCGTCAACCCCTGGACGCCCTTCAAGCTCCTGAAGCTCTTGCCCTAGCCGGCAGCAAAGAGGAGAACAGAGGTGATCGGGTGAGCGTGAACGGAGAAGGATCTCGTGCCGTCGTCGCTTCCACCGCGACCTCGCCGTGTTCCCATCGCCGTCCACAACGCCGACGGCCATCCACGATTCGCCGCCAATTCGTCCTTGTCGTCGGAGATCCTCGCCGGCGATCGCTCCAGACCGCCGACATCGCATCGCCGCCGCCGCCTTCGTCGCCCGTCCCCTGCCCTAGCTGCGAGAGGGACTGAAGACGTTGGGTGTCGGGTGAGGGCTTCATCAACAACCCGCCCCAGCTTTAAATAGGCGAGCCCAGTTTGGATCCGACCGGCCCAATTCCATCAGGCCCAATTTTGAACCGGTCTGGTTCAACTAGAATCCAGACCAGACCACACCCGAGTTGACTCGTACCCGGTTCAGATCAAGTCTGGGTCAAATACAGTTCAGACCCAATTCAGTTCAGTTCAGATACAAATCATATCTTCCAGAGGTCGTTCAGGGCTCGTTTCAAGTCCGAATTGACCCGTTTTCGAGGCAGTGGATTCGGGACAACCAGTACTACGCGCCTACAGCAGTCTCGTTCAGGTTTGACTAACGGTCGCCTTCCCAGGTAACCTTGAATATTCTGTCAGTTATTCCTGTCACTTGATTAAAATAGCTAGTTCTCCCAATCTGTCGCATGATAGAATTTATTGACTGTTGCCCACTATATAAGTGAGTTGTGTGATTCTGATCTTGAGTGGTAACCGACCTAATATTAATTGTGCAACTAAATTAATTTGAATTTGTGATTACTTGATTAATCTTGAAATTAACTGTATCAGCACGTGTTTTATCACTGTCTCCACATTACAATTTCTTAATCACGTGTTAGTCTCATTAGCTTAAATTGGTATTATCTTTCACCATTCTAATATCTGACTCCTCCTGCATAACATATATCTTAAGGACAGCTTGCATTTAGGGTCAGCGAGAATCTTGCATGCCTACTAGAAGTGGTAGAACTTTCTCTATAGGCGAAACTTCAACACCAATGGACCCTAGCATTCATGATACCCTGAACACAATCCTACAAAAGATTGAGAGTATGGACAGGCAACACTACAAGTTAAGGATCAGGTTGATGTCAACTGTAGGAATCTAGCAACTAGAATTTGTAGGCTAGAAACCAATAGGAGAAGAATCAGGGATGATGAGAGTTCTCGAAATGACAGTAGGTCTCCTAGGCGTGAGCGAGGCCATGACAGTAGGTCTCCTAGGCGTGAGCGAGGCCCACCTTACCGAACAACTGATGCCGATGCCCAGTATATCAGGAGCGTTAAAGTTGATGCTCCTTCCTTTTACGGGCGTTTAGACCCTCAGGTATATAGATTGGCATTGGCTATGGATCGATATTTCGTTGGCATGACATGTCTGAATCAAGAAAGGTTCGACTGGCCGTAATGAAATTAACAGGACAAGCTGGGCAATACTGGGAGAAACTAGAGAGGATGATGAGGTACAGAAGGGAAGACCCCGTGGACACTTGGGAAAGCATGAAAGAGAAGCTTATGATGAAGTATGTTCCACCATCATTCAGTCAACAATTGTTGGACAAATGGAATCGATGGACCCAGGGAAACAAGTCAGCCGCTGATTACATTGCTAAGTTTGATGAATATCCGAATCGGTGTGGAGCTATTGAGTTAGAATCTCCCGAACAGACCCTATCCCTAGGTTTAGGTCCGTCTTAGGGATGATTATCGCCGAGAGCTCATTGCTCGAGGCATCACGACTCTAGAACAGGCATATCAGCTAGTCACCGACTTAGATGAGTCTAGAGGATCCTATTTTAACCGAAGTAACTTTAAGGAAAACTCTAGACCACCACTACTGGCCAGCCAAGCTTCAACCGAACACTTCCTATGTAACGGCCCCAGGTTTAATTACCACAAAATTCCATGATCATCAACTCTAATGCTCGTTAATCAGGATATACAAGAGAAATTTCGGCTAACATCAGCCTACTTATAGATCTCATATTCATCATATAGTCCATCCCAAGGTCCAACACATAAACATATACAGAAGAGTGCTCCCATGATATACTATTCTAACTCATGGTGACCAATAACATCAGAGTTTACATCCTACAATAAGTACATACATTAACTCAGGAGAACCTCCTTGTAGCTCTAAGTCGAACCTTCGCCTTGCCGTGACCTGAAAATAATCATCTCTGTGGTGGGTGAGCTCAACAGCTCAGTGAGAGAAGTCATTCAAAATAAGTTGTATGATACTACCATTGTACTTGAAGTATTAACTGGTTGAGCAATGTCAAAAATATCAGTTTCAATACTTTCTACTTGAGTTGATACTGCAGTTTATAAATCATAGACTCTTTCTATTATCTGTTACTTTCATAAGTACTCTTCTGGGTACACGTGAACAATATTTTATTATTATACCATTTCAATGATTTTGCAATACTTAACCTACTCGTGGTCTCTTATAATCACTCTTCCGTTTCCAGTTTGTAACATGTTCGTATTACATATATATGTAGTCATGATCACAACACAACTCTTATTGAGCCTAATCTTACTCACTAGATTAGTTGAAGTATGGTTCAATATTGCACCTTCCGCAATATACAAATGACATCACACATTACTCATGATAGTATCTAATTACAAATGTGTTCATTCATGAAGAAATACGGAACATTCACATCCATATACTGGATGTCATAACAATCATATCCATATACCGGATATCATAACCCATCATATGCATGTACTAGGTGTCATACCTATTAACATCCATAATTCGGGTATCATAAACAATCATATCCATATACATACAATATAATCTCCCCTTCTACGCCTCCAGTTCAACCCGGTCCCTTCCTCCGTAAAATCTCCCCTTCTACGCCTCCGTTCAACTGGTCCCTTCCTCCATGAAATCTCCCCTTCTACGCTCCGGTTCAACCCTGTCCCTTCCTCCAAACATGCGATAGATTCATGTAATAACCACATGCAAGAATTCATAAGATAATGTCAACATAGGAATTCACATGGTTCCTACTTTACATGATGCCAGTAATAAGAAAGACATTAACATGTATAAGTAACCATTTATTATACTAACATGCAAGCTTTTTTAAGATAACTAACATGTTATATCATTCCAATATATGTGTAGCCAAACATGTGCATGAAGTCAAGTATGATGCTCATTCATAAAACTATTTCCTTTTAAGAAGCATGTGTTAGACTACAATGCATACACAATAACGTGTCAATCATGTACCCATGTAAGCATCCAACTTAAGGATCCCCAATATCTCACCGGTCAAGTTCTGACTCGTAGTACCGGTATTCGCTTTTCCTAATCATAATACTGATTCACCTTATCATTTAATTAACATTCGGGATTTGTCATCATTTGCCTCTTTTATTCTCAGGCAAACTGCCTATTGGCTACAACTTGATTTAATTCAGAATCTTCTCATTACTTCTAATACAAGTGATAGTTACACGACAATTCTGATATTAATGAATTAGTACACTTTTGATATCATAATTATCCTTCATTTCAAGTAAGAACTGGTTTTAGTACTTTTATTTGGTACAGCCCAAATTTTCCCAGGTCCCACTAATACAGGTGTTAACGCTACTGACTTTTATGCGGCATGTTTTGCTATTGCTTATTTCTATCTTCTAGTTCCAAACCATACAGTCATTTACGAGCCGAATCGTTATCTGCGTTTGCATATGAATCAATCACACACATATACATGCGTACACATACACATATCACTTACCCATACTGGATTACTAATCTCATTGACCCGACGCTCATCTTGCATCGTATTACTAACTTTCAATTATTAAGTAATTATCTAACTCTTACCGGTTAGATAGAATCGATGTCTATAGAGATGTGACTCCCAAACCTAATAGAGGATTCTGATGTTCTGTTAAATCAATTACAAGAATACCTGAAAGTCTCTGGTATATCGAGTAGGCATACCACAATACTAGTTCAATACTATCGGTATTGTTTTGTGATATCGAATTATTCATCATAATCGATATACTTAATATTAAGTTGTCAGATTTACTCAATACTGACTCTAACAGGTTTTCACCAGTATAATTTCTCATTTAATACTTATACCCCATCATCGGTCACCCATTATCTGATAATCATCAGACTTGTATCATTAGTTTTCAGTATTTCATTAATCACTAATCGCTAAAGTACGATATCTACTGCGAGTTCTGGATCAAAGGTTTTATTCTTTCACCTCTCATTGGGTCCGATAATTCTTAATTATTTATCTATCAAATTGCTTTCCATTGCTACCGATTAACAACTTAATCGATATATATCATGTAGGTCACCAGCTGACCCTTGCTGTCTCAAGTGTGCTAGTTGATACACGAAATCGCGTTATGAGCGTATATATATCATGAAACACCATAAATACGAAAACAATATTCATAAGATCAATACTCAACATACTACATAATATTTGAGTATCCCGTATACTTAGCTTAACAATGAACTTTGATATTCAATTTACTTATCAAGCATGTCCTGTAGGGTTAGGAATTCAGTTGCTCTAATTCAGTTTTGTTCAATTACTTTGATCAGTTCTATTATCATCGGTTCACGTTCACCGTTGCTAATTTACAGAAATGTCCCGATCCCATCCGAGTTATCAATATTAACAAAACTTTCATACTTTAACCAGTACGCTATTTCTATCATACTGCATCAATTACTGTATCCCATTTAGCAGAGTTTTCTATACCACGGTCACGTCGAGTTACTCGAAGATAATTCCCATGTTCATTTGCTTAGTTCAATCCTAATATCAACTTAGGATTCTGCTTATACCAGTATCAATATAACTGATTCTATGATTATCCATCATGGTCGATGGGTCTCAAGTGATCTTCTATCTTAACTAATTCTAATTTATCTCTATTAGTAAATACACATTCGTGATCGGTAATCGATTTCCCCTTGACACTATATAGTCTACTCACTGGTACACCGGTGTTAATAAACCACCATCTGATTAATTATTATCCATAACTATTACTTTCATAACGGATTGGACATCACTTGTATATAATATACATCCTCACTTACCGACCATCATTCTTATCTTATTAGTTCATACATATCAATACAGTGTTTAAAGGAATCAGGGGTACTTTACCCACTTAACGATTTCCAGATTAAGTAACTTCAACATTCTCACAGACAGTTAGATGGTATTAGCTGAAGATTTACTCTTAACAATTCCTATCGAAACCCAGTGTTTAGTTTATTCGGTTCTAAATTCTAATAAATACTCGCAACATATACATCATGTCCAGAAACTCACAAACGTATAACTCCTACGGTATTTTCTATGTTCACTCATATTAATATATATTCAAGCACTTACCGATCATGTCTTTATGAATTATAAACAACAAGATCACAATTTGATATCATACCCGTGTTATGTTCACACACATATACTTAACACATCCGTGATTCGTTATTCGGATACCCTATTTTGAATTTGGGTTCCATAACACTAATTCACTTTCACAACGACTGTCACAATCGTCTATAAATGATGAAATCTCTTAGTTCAAATGAATCCATATTATCAATAATTTCCCAACAACATTATTTCTAAATTGGGGAAAATAGGATTTTAAGTTAGGACTTCCACTCACCGAGTATACCGATATATTTCGAACACCCAATACCGTATACTGATATACCGGATGTGTAGCTCTCGTTTCCACGATCACAACGGCTCAAGAATCGTCCGAATCCGACTTCGGATGGCCAAGATATCGTCCGGAAACCAAAATCAATATAAAAGGTTAGATACGTAATAACTGAAAATATTCAGGGGGCTGTTTATAATTTTTTTTCAGGGGCCCCAAAGTAATTATTTAATCTCACTGGGCCTAAATTGAAATTTTACCTTATTAATGAATGGGTATATAACGGGTCGGGTCGGTTTTATAATAAAACCCGAACCCGAAACCCATTATGGTTTTTCCCCATATGCGCAGCAGCAGCTTGCTGCTGCTGCTGCCGCCCTCCCATCGCGGTGGCAGCCGCCCCCCGGCCGGCTGCCTCCCGGCCGGCGCCGCCTCACCGGCGCGCCTCGCCGGCGCCGTCTCTGTCGCCGCTCCGGCGTCCTACCGCCGGCGAAATCCCAGCGAGAGAGAGAGACGAAGGAGAGTAAGAGAGAGGGGTGGGGGAGCAATGGGCTGCTGCTGCCCCTGCGGCCGCCGCGGTCCACCGCCGCCCCGCTCGCGGTGGCGCGGCCGCCTCCTCGACGCAGCGCCGCCCGGCGTCGCTCCGGTGAGGCTTCCGTCAACAACCCAAAGAGAGAGAGAGAGTGGATGAGGGAGAGATAGAGAATGAGAGTGGGAGAGAGAGTGAACAGGGGAGAGAGATTTTATCTTCTTCTCTCCCCCCACCTACTCCCACCTACTCCCCCATACCTCCCATACTACCCATTATCTATATTTTATATTTTTCTTTCTTTCTTTATTTTATTTTCCAATTATTTAATACAACCAAAAATAGGTATGAATACTAATACCCGGTATTTAATACGAGCATTTCATGCATCATGTACATCCATGCATAATCCTAGGAAAAATATTATTAGCCAATAATATTACTTTAACTCAGGGTTTAATAATCCGGGTGTTACATCCTACCCCCTTAGAAAAAAGTTTCGTCTCGAAACTTGGCACATCTGATAATAGGTAAGAGTAATACTTTCAATTCTTCTTTATATCATGAAATCTTCTTTAATAAGATAATTTTTGTTCTCTTCTGATCATGCATTTCTTATGTGTTCACAACATGCAATATGTGTCCATATTATCACTTTCACACAGAATATATCTTACACATACTTTATATCACCACATTCACCATCATACTAGGTGATAGACACATCATATGATATTACATACACACATCACACTTGGTGATAATTTATATATATCATCACACATCGTACCAGCACAACACATACCATACCTGATGATACACCCATCACATATATTTAATATGGTTCTTCCGTTCTGATTATATCTTATCTTGCCTGATATTTTTGTCATTTCCTTATCCCAGTGTCCCATACCACCGTAGTTCATACTAAGGCCCGCACCCCTAATAGAACTCATCCGAAATCAAAGTATATGCGGGTATACTTCCATTCGAATATAAGAAAAAGTTAAATATCATGCATTTTGAGATTAATCATACGCATAAGAACCCATTACACATATGAACTTCTTAAATCAAGGCACACATTCATTCATACAAACTGCACATTTACAACATTAATTATAACAATCAATGTTATTCCTGAACCAACAACCTAAACCAATCTCTAGGCTAATACTGCCTTAGACCCCACCTGATTTCTACTCAAGTTTCTAAGCCTAAGCTCTGATACCAACTGTAACGGCCCCAGGTTTAATTACCATAAAATTCCATGATCATCAACTCTAATGCTCGTTAATCAGGATATTACAAGAGAAATTTCAGCTAACATCAGCCTACTTATAGATCTCATATCATCATATAGTCCATCCCAAGGTCCAACACATAAACATATACAGAAGAGTGCTCCCATGATATACTATTCTAACTCATGGTGACCAATAACATCAGAGTTTTACATCCTACAATAAGTACATACATTAACTCAGGAGAACCTCCTTGTAGCTCTAAGTCGAACCTTCGCCTTGCCCGTGACCTGAAAATAATCAATCTGTGGTGGGTGTGAGCTCAACAGCTCAGTGAGAGAAGTCATTCAAAATAAAGTTGTATGATACTACCATTATACTTGAAGTATTAACTGGTTGAGCAATGTCAAAAATATCAGTTTCAATACTTTCTACTTGAGTTGATACTGCAGTTTATAAATCATAGACTCTTTCTATTATCTGTTACTTTCATAAGTACTCTTCTGGTACAAGTGAACAATATTTTATTATTATACCATTTCATGATTTTGCAATACTTAACCTACTCGTGTCTCTATAATCACTCTTCCGGTTTCCCAGTTTGTAACATGTTCGTATTACATATATATGTAGTCATGATCACAACACAACTCTTATTGAGCCTAATCTTACTCACTAGATTAGTTGAAGTATGGTTAATATTGCACTTCCGCAATATACAAATGACATCACACATTACTCATGATATAATTACAAATGTGTTCATTCATGAAGAAATACGGAACATTCACATCCATATACTGGATGTCATAACAATCATATCCATATACCGATATCATAACCCATCATATGCATGTACTAGGTGTCATACCTATTAACATCCATATTCGGGTATCATAAACAATCATATCCATATACATACAATATAATCTCCCCTTCTACGCCTCCGTTCAACCCGGTCCCTTCCTCCGTAAAATCTCCCCTTCTACGCCTCCGATTCAACCTGGTCCCTTCCTCCATGAAATCCCCCTTCTACGCCTCCGGTTCAACCCGGTCCCTTCCTCCAAACATGCGATGATTCATGTAATAACCACATGCAAGAATTCATAAGATAATGTCAACATAGGAATTCACATGGTTCCTACTTTACATGATGCCAATAATAAGAAAGACATTAACATGTATAAGTAACCATTTATTATACTAACAACATGCAAGCCTTTTTAAGATAACTAACATTTTATATCATTCCAATATATGTGTAGCCAAACATGTGCATGAAGTCAAGTATGATGCTCATTCATAACTATTTCCTTTAAGAAGCATGTGTTAGACTACAATGCATACACAATAACGTGTCAATCATGTACCCATGTAAGCATCCAACTTAAGGATCCCCAATATCTCACCGGTCAAGTTCTGACTCGTAGTACCGGTATTCGCTTTTCCTAATCATAATACTCATTCACCACTATCATATAATTAACAGTCGGGATTAGTCATCATTTGCCTCTTTTATCCTCCGGCAAACTGTCTATTGGTTACAACTTGATTAAATTCAGAATCTTCTCATTATTTTTGATACCAGTGATAGTTACACGACAATTCTGATATTAATGAATTATTACACTTTTAACATCATAATTGTCCTTTATTTCACGTAAGGACTGGTTTTAGTACTTTTATTTGGTACAGCCCAATTTTATCCCAGGTCCTACTAATACAGGTGTTAACGCTACTGGGCTTTTATGCGGCATGTTTTGCTATTGCTTATTTCTATCTTCTAGTTCCAAACCATACAGTCATTTACTAGCCGAATCGTTATCTGCGTTTGCATATGAATCAATCACACACATATGTACATGCGTACACATACACATATCACTTACCCATACTGGATTACTAATCTCATTGACCCGACGCTCAATCTTTCGTCGGTATTACTAACTTTCAATTATTAAGTAATTATCTAACTCTTACCGGTTAGATAGAATCGATGTCACTATAAAGATGTAACTCCCAAACCTACTAGAGGATTCCGATGTTCTGTTAAATCAATTACAAGAATACCTGAAAGTCTCTGGTATATCGAGTAGGCATACCACAATACTAGTTCAATACTATCGGTATTGTTTTGTTGATATCGAATTATTCATCATAATCGATATACTTAATATTAAATTGTCCGGTTTACCCAATACTGACTCTAACAGGTTTTCACCAGTTATCACTCGCTTGATACTTTGCAACATCACCGGTCGTCCATTATCTGATAATCATCAGACCTGATCTTATCAGTAGTTTTCCTTAATAACATTAATCGCCAAAAGTGCGGTATCTACTTGCGAGTTCTGGTTCAAAGGTTTTATTCTTCCACCTCTCATTAGGTTCGATAAATCTTAACTATTTATCTATCAAATTGCTTAATCATGAAACACAGCAAATATGAAAACAGTATTCGCAAGGTCAATACTCACATACTACATCACATTTGAGTATTCCGCGTACTTAGCTTAACAATAAGCTTTGACGTTCAAGCTATTTATGGAGCATGTTCGGTAGTATTAGGAATTCAGTTACTCTAATTCAGTTCGTTATCAATTACTTGATTAGTTCCATCATTATCGGTTCGCGTTCACAATGGCTAATTAACAGAAATGTCCCGATTCCATCCGGGTTATCAATATTACAAAACTTTCAATATTTTAACCAGTACGCTATTTCTATCATACTGCATCAATTACATGTATCCCATTTAGTAGAGTTTTCTATACCACGGTCACGTCGAGTTACTCGAAGATAATTCCATGTTCATTTGCTTAGTTCAATCCTAATATCAACTTAGGATTCTGCTTATACCAGTATCAATATAACTGATTCTATGATTATCCAATCATGGTCGATGGGTCTCAAGTGATCTTCTATCTTAACTGATTTCTAATTTATCTCTTATTAATAAATAAACATTCATGATCTGTAATCGATTCCCAGTTGTCACTGTTTAGTCTACCCACTGGGTACACCGGTGTTAACCAACCACCATCTGATTATTATTATCCATAACTATTACTTTCATAACGGATTGGACATCACTTGTATATAATATACATCCTCACTTACCGACCATCATTCTTATCTTATTAGTTCATACATATGCAATACAGTGTTTAAAGGAATCAGGGGTACTTTACCCACTTAACGATTTCCAGATTAAGTAACTTCAACATTCCTCACAGACAGGTAGATGGTATTAGCTGAAGATTTACACTTAACAATTCCTATCGAAACCCAGTGTTTAGTTATTCGGTTCTAAATTCTAATAAATACTCGCAACATATACATCATGTCCAGAAACTCACAAACGTATAACTCCTACGGTATTTTCTATGTTCACTCATATTAATATATATTCAAGCACTTACCGATCATGTCTTTATGAATTAAAACAACAAGATCACAATTTGATATCATACCCGTGTTATGTTCACACACATATACTTAACACATCCGTGATTCGTTATTCGGATACCCTATTTGAATTTGGGTTCCATAACACTAATTCACTTTCACAACGACTGTCACAATCATCTATAAATGATGAAATCTCTTAGTTCAAATGAATCCATATTATCAATAATTTTCCAACAACAATTATTTCTAAATTGGGGGAAAATAGGATTTTAAGTTAGGACTTCCACTCACCGAGTATACCGATATATTTCGAACACCCAATACCATATACTGATATACCGGATGTGTAGCTCTCGTTTCCACGATCACAACGGCTCAAGAATCGTCCGAATCCGACTTCGGATGGCCAAGATATCGTCCGGAAACCAAAACCAATATAAAAGGTTAGATACGTAATAACTGAAAATATTCAGGGGGCTGTTTGTAATTTTTCAGGGTCCCCAAAGTAATTTATAATTTTACAGGGGCTAAACTGAAATTTACCTATAAAGCGGGTTGGGTCTTAATGGGTTCGGGTTTTAAACCCAAACCCGAATGGGTTTTTAAAACCCAACAGCAGCAGCAGCAGCAGCAGAGCAGCATGCGCTGCTGCTGCTCGAGCGCGCGCGCGGGCGGCCAGCCTGCGGCCTCCGCCGCCGGCCTGGCCGGCCCCGTCCGGCGCAGTCGCAGCCGGCGCCGCCTCCAGCGCCGCTCCGGCGCTGCTCCGCCGCCGGAGCTCGGGAAGAGAGAGAGAAGACGAGAGAGAGAAAGAGGGAGAGGGTGGGAGCCTGCTGCTCCCCCCACCACGCAGCCCGGCCACCACACCGCCGGCCGCCGCGCCTGCCCGCGCCGCCGGCGCCTGCCCCGCGCCGCCGGCCTCCGGCGTGCCTCCGGTCAACAACCCAGAGAGAGAGAGAGGGAATGAGAGTGAGGGAGAGAGAATGAGAGTAAGGGAGAGAGAGGAAAGTGTGAACGGGAGTGAAAGAGAGAGAGAATAAGAGAGTGATTTATCTCTCTCCCCACCCCACCTACTCCCACCTACCCTCCATAATCCCATACCACCCATACTCCATCAATCCACTATATAATATTTTATTTTCATTTTTCTTTTCTTTTTCTTTCTTCATCTCCCCAATATTATTACAAATCATAATTAACAATAAATACCAATACTCGGTATTTATACAAGTATTTCATACAGTGTATGCACCCAGTATTTAATACGATCAATTCATGCAGTACATACTTCCATGCATAATTCTAGGAAAATATTATTAACCCAATAATATTTTTAACTCAGGCTTTAATAATCCGGGTGTTACAGTTGCAACTGTTGGATGGGTTCGGACCAATCTGCCCCTCCCGAAGCGCTATAAATAGCGCTCCGTTCTCTCATTCTAAGAAACACCAAATGAAAACTCTCTCTCTGCGTTCTGAACTGGAAGTGAAGTTCTGCGTTCTGAATTGGGAAGTGAAGTTCTGAAGTAACTTCCAACGAGAAGTGGAAAATTCAGTTTCCGAAACGACTTCTAAAAGAGCTTCTGCAAAAATTCATTTTGAAAGAGGGCTCAGAAACTTCAATAGATTCTTTAATAGAATTGTTGTCTGAATTTGGGACTTCCGAAGAAGAATATTCTTCAACCTTCCTTCTTCCTCTACAGTGGATGCTCCTCCAAAGTAAAGGAAAATATTTTCCCGAAATTTGTCTTTGTCCCGCTGCTTCGACAATCCTGTGAAGGTACTGGTTAACTACGGTTCGACCGTACGGTGATTTAGTAGTGCTATCCAAATACCGTGAAGGAGTGTTGTATCTTGGGAGACCAGCGTCCAATAACCCGTTAGCACCGGTGTAGGGGCGTAATTGTCTTAAGGAGATTCGCTCTAAGCGTACCTCACTCCAAGTACTGTATAAGTGAATTAATTTCTTTATACAGGGGATATACTGATATTCAGCATATTGAGACTGATTTATACTAGTCTAATTGGTGTTTAACCAAGGAAGGAAATTGAAAGGTGTTTCTTAAATTAAGAAACGTTCTATTGAACGGAAAACCTCCCACCTGATATTTACCGACCTGGCCAATTAGATTGTTGATATTTCAGTGATATTGATTAGTTGTCAGATTGATTCCAGAAACCAACAACATGAGCGTATGTCCCTATCGTTATCAATTTTTTTCTTTTTTTTTTTTTTTCATTTAGTTCGTATGATACATTCTTTTTGAGAGGAAACAGGACCAAAAATAATCCGGTCTAAAATTTAAAGCGTATGATAGTTTGTATGATACTTGAGCATACGAATTTTATCAATATCCACACACAAAAAAAAAAAAGCGGAATGGTTGCAAGAATTGACCGTATTTAGAAAATAGAGGTTTAGTGGGTCTTTATTAGATGCAAATTCATTGAATTCTTTCTAATTCTGATGTTTCTGTTAAACTTTTCAACTGAGATAGTCATTAAAAAAATAACACTAGGAACGCGCCCGTGTATAATTTGAGTGATTGTTTTTCTTCTCTTTTTTTCTTTTCCTTTTTTCCCACTTTCTTTTATTGGCTTATAATTAAATCAACACTCATTTTATTTGGTGAAAAAAAAAAAACATTAAAGTACAAGATCAATGTGACGAGGCCTTGGCTGAACCCCTGGTTTTGAGGCAACAAGATATGACGTGCAATGTCCCAGAGGCAGTGATGGCGGGATATATATATATATATATATATATATATATATATATATATATATATATATATATATATATATAGAGAGAGAGAGAGAGAGAGAGAGAGAGAGAGAGAGAGTGGGAATCAGCTGTCATGAAGCAATTCCATCCTATGTCGCACTCAAAACTCAAATTTTTGATTGAATTTTTTAGATCCGACCGCACATTATCATCTTCATGTTCTAAGATATATACATATAAAAAATCACCTCATTTGAAGTTTGTTTACTTCATTTTCTTATGGGTTCAAACATTAACGGTTTTTTTAACAGTAGAATAACATGGAACGATTAGATCAATGTGTAAACGAACTCTAAATCATTTGATTTTTTATATGTGTGCATCTTAGAACATGAAGATGATAATTTGTGATCAGATCGTGAAAAAAAATTCAGAATATATGATTTTTAAGTGCGACATAGGACGGAGTTGCCTCATGTGTCAGCTGATTCCCATTATATATATATATATATATATATATATATATATATATATATATATATATATATATATATATATATGAGAAAAATGTATATCAGCCCGCGGGCTGAGAGTACTCTCTCAGCCTGCGGTGACGTGGCTCAATTTGTCACATCACTGACTTGCGGCCCGCTTTTAGGAAGAAGTTAAATTACCAAATACCCCTTATGAAAACCTACTTTTTCGGTAAAAGACAGTGAATGCTACTTTATTAAATCACGAAACTAATTTGAATGCTTCTTTAATTTTTTTATCTGATTTGATATTTAATGATTTTTAATATAGTCGCAGTACTTATGAGAACTGCTACCACGGTCGCAGTCTTTTCTAAGGACTGCTACCAAGGTCGCAGTCTTTTTCTAAGGACTGCTACCAAGGTCGCAGTGTTTTTATGAGAACTGCTACCACGGTCGCAGTCTTTTCTAAGGACTGCTACCAAGGTCGCAGTTTTTTTCTGAGGACTGCTACCAAGGTCGCAGTGTTTTTATCAGAACTGCTACCACGGTCGCAGTCTTTTCTAAGGACTGCTACCAAGGTCGCAGTCTTTTTCTGAGGACTGCTACCAAGGTCGCAGTCTTTTTCTGAGGACTGCTACCATGGTCGCAGTCTTTTTCTGAGGACTGCTACCAAGGTCGGTAAAAAGTTGTAAGGGAGGGTATTTTCGGAAAATACAATGTTGAGATGACTGGCATTAAATTGGGCGGGATTTTACAGGATTTTGTCCGCCAAAATTTTTACAGATGTGCGGCGGTGATGTTGCCACGCCCGCAGGCTGAGAAAACTCTCTCAGCCTGCAGGCTGAGGTACAGATTCCCCTATATATATATATATATATATATATATATATATATATATATATATATATATATATATATATATATATATAGACTTGTATCCTTTCAAAAGGATTTGATCCCGGATCCTTCCACTCAAATTCAACCCTCCAACATTCGAATACAAGATCCACTCCGTTGAAGTTGATCTATACTATTTCAAGTATCTATAAACCAAAAATCAAGTGTTTTAAATACTTTTTGCCCATCCATCAAGTAGGGGAAAAACGGACGGCCTAAATAGTGAGTTGGTTAGTTTAACGGTGTAGAACATTTGAAATCTAACAAAAATTAGTTTATAGGGGTTTTTAAATGTTTAGATCATAATGAAATGGCCGGATCGAGAATTTGTATGTCTAAAGACATAGATCTAACCAACTCACTACTTTCGGCCGTCCATTTTGCGTCGCTTGATGGATGGGCAAAAAGTATTTAAAACACTTGATTTTTGGTTTATAGATACTTGAAATAGTATAGATCAACTTCAACGGAGTGGATCTTGTATTCGAATGTTGGAGGGTTGAATTTGAGTGGGAAGGATCCGGGAGCAAATCCTTTTGAAAGGATACAAGTCTATATATATATATATATAATATATATATATATATATATATATATATATATATATATATATATATATATATATATATATATATATATATATAGTGAGTTGATCCCCTAAGAACGGTTCTCACGAATTCATGTGAGAACTTTCACGTGAGCCGTCGGATCTGATAGAGATCTAATTTTATTTGATTTGATCTATCAGATCCTACGACACACATGAAAGTTCTCACAGAAATCCGTGAGAACCGTTCTTAGAGGATCAGCTCCCTATATATATATATATATATTATATATATATATATATATATATATATAGGGAGCTGATCCTCTAAGAACGGTTCTCACGGATTTCTGTGAGAACTTTCACGTGGGTTGTCGGATCTGATAGATCAAATCAAATAAAACTAGATCTTTATCAGATCCGACGGCTCACGTGAAAGTTCTCACATGAATTCATGAGAACCGTTCTTAGGGGATCAACTCTGTAATACCCCGTTCCCGGAATACGTACTTAGTTGCGTATTCAGATTTTCGGTCGTATTTTTTCGATTTGTTTCCTGTATTTATTCTGTATTATGAATTCCTTATATGACTGTTTTGTCTTGGATTTGGATTCGTGGATTCGGAGTCAGCCCTAGTCTGAACCGAAGGCCCGATCCTAGAGTATTACTCGATTTAGACATTCTGATAATTAGAATTGACCGATTTTAGTTTTAAATATCATTTTCCAATATTATATATTTTCTATGATTTTCTAGATTTTTCTGGAATTAAAATGAAAGTCTTCAAAACCGGTGTCGGCCAGTGCTGACGCTGACCGATTCCTGAATTTTTAATTCTCAAACAGTTTGGAATTTCATGATGATCCTTTAGGCTTTATTCCTTAGAATCATATTTTCTACCTACATTCTTTTTCTGAGGATTTTATGATTTTATGAAAATTCCACCGGAGTCGGTAGATAATTGGTTCCGGGATTTTTAGTTTTAAAACTATAAAGTATTTCTTAAAACGGATTTCACTATGATACTTAGTATTATATTCTTGATTTTGGTAATTATTTCGGGTCGTTCCGAGATACTTGAATTTCGGACGATTCCGGTGTTTTCCCGAAAGATTTCCGCATCCGCAACTGAATCCCGGGAATCCGCCACCACTTCCATTATTTTCATCTTCCTTCCCAAGAAAACATCTTCTCATTATAATTTATTTTCCTTTTTCCTTTTCCTATTTCTTTCCTTCCTCCACAAGCCAAAGCCCTTTTCCTATTTTCCAAAATTCCTATTTTTCCTCTCCACACACTTCCACCAACTTCCACTCACTTCCATCTCTCTTTCTCTCTCTCTCCCATGGCCGGCCAAGTGGCCAAGAGAAGGACACTCACCTCACCTCCCCACTTTACAAAAACCCCCCTCTCTTTTAATTATTTGCATCTCCTTCATAAAACCCAAAACCATAAATACCTTTCCTTTCTCATTTCATTTCTTTTTTCACTTCATCACTTCTCTTCACTTCTTCTTCCTCCTCTCCCTTGGTGACCACCGCATCTCCACCGGCGCCTCCGGCCACCACGACGCCGGCGAGAGACCCCGAGCTCCGGCCACCGCTTCTTCTCACCAACATCACCAACAACTCCTCCATCTCCTTCCTCCACAAGAATCCTCACCAACACCAAACCCATCTTCTTCCTCTTCATCATCCTCTTCCAATCAACCAATCCATGTGAGTAATTTTCATCACCTATACTTGGTTATTTCTTAGTATGCTCAAGTTTACCTATCATGTTCAATTGTGTCTTCAATTTATGATTTTTGGATCATCAACACAAACCCTAGAAAATCTGTTCTGTTTACTGTTTCCAGACGATTAGTCGACTAGACCTATAGATTAGTCGACTAGAAAACCCTAGCTGAAACGTAACCTTTCTGGAAACACAGTTTTAGTCGACTAGACCAAATTACCAGTCGACTAGAGACCCTTAGTCGACTACACCCTTGACCCTAGTCGACTAACCTTTCCTGAACCAGAAACCTTAACTCTCTGTATCTCAGATTTAGTCGACTTAACATAACTGTTAGTCGACTTGTCATGTCTGTTAGTCGACTACCCATATGACCCTAGTCGACTAACCTTTTCCTGAAACAGAAATCCAACTCTCTGGAACACAGTATTAGTCGACTACCCCATCTTCCTAGTCGACTAACCCCTCTATTAGTCGACTACCCTGTCCACCCAGTCGACTAATTATTGGCTGTCTGTTATAGTTGCTTATCTTCTTAACTTTGGATCTTATACTTGGTTCATGTATTTGTATCTTGTACTTCATGACTCGTTACTTGATATGTATTACTTGACTTGTCACTTGACAAACATCATCTTCCCTTCTCTCTTTCTCTCTCCCCTTCTCTCTACATGTTTATATCAGGTTTGTGGCGCATCCCGAGCTTCCGTGGATATTGGATCTTTCGGCATATTGGTGATTTAGGCGAGTAGTCTCGCCTCTATTTGAGTTTCCCGTTTCATCGGTCGATAAGTATTCGCTTCTTATTTCCCTATTCATGTATTGCACTACAATTGCTTATATTATGGTAGCTTCATCTTGTGCTTGTGCCTTGCTTATGATATGCTTGTTTCTTCATCATATACCATGCGTGGCCGACCCTTCGTGGTCGTTGGACTTTGAGTTACTTTTATGTTACCTTGCCATACCATTACCTCAGGCTAGTCAGTTGCATGCTTCCTTTTAACACATGTATATCACTTGGTAATCGTGTTATCACCTGACCACCTGACATGCCATTATTTGGCAAGACTCTATTGTTATGACCATGACTTACCCGGCTATTATCAATCCTTTGATATGCTTGGTTGTTTACTAAATATCACCACCCTGTCATGCTATCACTTGACACCCAGCATGATATACTTGACTTGTGATTATCACCTTTACGGGAACCTTACTTTATTATCCTGTATCATGATCAGTGACTTGCATTCCTGCTTTATATGCAGTGACCTGACTATATAGTACTTATGTACTCCTGATTCCTGATCATGTCCATCTCCTGTTTTTCCCGTAAAGTGATAATTAAACTATTGAACCTAAAAAGTACCAACTTGTATTGGGTCGGGGGAAACATGCGGATATCAATATGTGTTCGTGTTTACAGTGGCTTTTAGGAATGTTGTGCAACTACATGTTCCGGTCTGACCTGTGGGCCTCCAGGGGACCGAGGGAGAGCTGGCTCCCTCATTACTGGTACCATCATGATAAGGGCATACATAAGTCCCTCCTGTTAGCCTTGCGGCTGGTTTCCGTTACCATGCAACGGAACAATCCTGGGCCGTGGTCCCGGGTATGTACGGGACCCACTGTAAACATAGTTCGTTGTTGATACCCCGCTGGTTTCCAATAACAACCTTGTTTTACTCGGATATGGATCTATGTGCGTTGGGACGCTAGTTCACATAGCTAGATATCAGGGTAAGACGAGTAATAATAAAGTGTTATAATAATCGGCTCTTTAAGTTGTAAGTAGAGGTATGTGAAATGGGACGCATACTAAAGCCTGCAACTTAAACGGCTATGAATCTGTGATGTGCCCTACCATATTTGTTGTATAGGTTTTATTCGGATTTGTTTTTATGATTATTATGCCATACCTGTTCATGCCTGCCCTAACCTATCTGCCTCCTGAGTATTCTTACTTGATATCATTTCTTATATACTTCATTTGTGTTCTAACCCTCCTGTCTTCTGTACTTGACACTCGTACTCATCCTGGCTCGCCACCTGGCATTATATCATACTCGCCTGGGGAGTTTCACTGACTCCCCTGGATTCTCATGTCCAGGTTATGGAGCCCGGAGCGTATGGATTTCCCCCGTTACTGCTCAGAGTGGCGCAGCGGTAGCGTGGATCTCCAGCCGACCGTCCAGAGCCACATCCTTCCAGGCCCCTGTATGCCTCCCGAGTTTCCTCTTAGCAAACTCGTGAGTGCCCTATTTCTATTTACTCTTTTACTTTTCCTTGTATACCTGTATGTGAGCTCCCTTTTGTACCATTCACATATGTATATCTTTTGTACTCTCGCATTTGCGCATATCTGTGATGTATTATTATTGTAATATTCATCACCTCTGGTGATAACTCTGTGATTGTATATATATGTGTTGGAATGTATAATGCACCATTTGCTTCCGTACTCTGATTCTTGTCTGTACTGATGCTTAGCGTATATACGGGAGGGTAGTTCTGACCTACGTATATACGTTGCAGTGACGTCCCCGTATCGCCGGGATCGGGGCGTTACAGGATGGTATCAGAGCTTAGGCTCTAACTTCCTCAGTACGTCCAGAGGGCAAATTAATGGTAATGAAATTTGCAACTGGAATACTTGAGTCTTGGTTATACATTCCAACTATAAGTGCAGAGTTATCTATTTCTTGACTATCCTTCCTTTGATTCCTAAATCCTTTCCATATCCCTTCCCTGTTTTGGTTTTATGAAGCCTTATACTATCTTAAGATATGACTAGACTAGAGAGGTAGTGGCTGGTTCTGAATGAAGTTATTATGTGATCTCTTCGGCCAACTCTATGAAGCTGGTATTCTCCAGATCGATCTTGATCTGGCTATCTTTCAGAAGACAGCAGTCGGAATTCTCTACGGATATTCTACATTCTCTACTACATCGTTCAGGGTGATTGGTGCCTGGTATTCGGGATTCTTAATTATCGGCCTTCTTTATTATGCTCAGGACTATCAGGGTTTTCTTTATCTTCGGTATTCTGGCTCATTTATTGCACAGCCACGACATCAGCAGTATTATTCAGCATTATTCTAAGATTTATACAGCCGGAAGTGCGGAGGATGGTTATTGTACAGTCGACTTGAGAGCCCTACCTCTAGTGCTTCATATCTTAACCGGTATAAAATTCCACCGCTGTCCCCTTTGTATTCAATTTACCCCTTAACGAAATTGCGAGGACGCAATTTTTTGTAAGGTGGGTGGATTGTAATACCCCGTTCCCGGAATACGTACTTAGTTGCGTATTCAGATTTTCGGTCGTATTTTTTCGATTTGTTTCCTGTATTTATTCTGTATTATGAATTCCTTATATGACTGTTTTGTCTTGGATTTGGATTCGTGGATTCGGAGTCAGCCCTAGTCTGAACCGAAGGCCGATCCTAGAGTATTACTCGATTTAGACATTCTGATAATTAGAATTGACCGATTTTAGTTTAAATATCATTTTCCAATATTATATATTTTCTATGATTTTTTAGATTTTTCTGGAATTAAAATGAAAGTCTTCAAAACAGGTGTCGGCCAGTGCCGCTGACCGATCCTAGATTTTTAATTCTCAAACAGTTTGGAATTTCATGATGGTCCTTTAGGCTTTATTCCTTAGAATCATATTTTCTACCTACATTCTTTTCTGAGGATTTTATGATTTTATGAAAATTCCACCGGAGTCGGTAGATAATTGGTTCCGGGATTTTTAGTTTTAAAACTATAAAGTATTTCTTAAAACGGATTTCACTATGATACTTAGTATTATATTCTTGATTTTTGGTAATTATTTCGGGTCGTTCCGAGATACTTGAATTTCGGACGATTCCGGTGTTTCCCGAAAGATTTCCGCATCCGCAACTGAATCCCGGGAATCCGCCACTTCCATTATTTTCATCTTCCTTCCCAAGAAAACATCTTCTCATTATAATTTTTTTTTCCTTTTTCCTTTTCCTTTATTTCTTTCCTTCCTCCACAAGCCAAAGCCCTTTCCTATTTTCCAAAATTCCTTTTTCCTCTCCACACACTTCCACCAACTTCCACTCACTTCCATCTCTCTTTCTCTCTCTCTCCCATGGCCGGCCAAGTGGCCAAGAGAAGGACACTCACCTCACCTCCCCACTTTACAAAAACCCCCTCTCTTTTAATTATTTGCATCTCCTTCATAAAACCCAAAACCATAAATACCTTTCCTTTCCCATTTCATTTCTTTTTTCACTTCATCACTTCTCTTCACTTCTTCTTCCTCCTCTCCCTTGGTGACCACCGCATCTCCACGGCGCCTCCGGCCACCACGACGCCGGCGAGAGACCCCGAGCTCCGGCCACCGCTTCTTCTCACCAACATCACCAACAACTCCTCCATCTCCTTCCTCCACAAGAATCCTCACCAACACCAAACCCATCTTCTTCCTCTTCATCATCCTCTTCCAATCAACCAATCCATGTGAGTAATTTTCATCACCTATACTTGGTTATTTCTTAGTATGCTCAAGTTTACCTATCATGTTCAATTGTGTCTTCAATTTATGATTTTTGGATCATCAAACACAAACCCTAGAAAATCTGTTCTGTTTACTGTTTTCCAGACGATTAGTCGACTAGACCTATAGATTAGTCGACTAGAAAACCTAGCTGAAACGTAACCTTTCTGGAAACACAGTTTTAGTCGACTAGACCAAATTACCAGTCGACTAGAGACCCTTAGTCGACTACACCCTTGACCCTAGTCGACTAACCTTTCCTGAACCAGAAACCTTAACTCTCTGTATCTCAGATTTAGTCGACTTAACATAACTGTTAGTCGACTTGTCATGTCTGTTAGTCGACTACCCATATGACCCTAGTCGACTAACCTTTTCCTGAAACAGAAATCCAACTCTCTGGAACACAGTATTAGTCGACTACCCCATCTTCCTAGTCGACTAACCCCTCTATTAGTCGACTACCCTGTCCACCCAGTCGACTAATTATTGGCTGTCTGTTATAGTTGCTTATCTTCTTAACTTTGGATCTTATACTTGGTTCATGTATTTGTATCTTGTACTTCATGACTCGTTACTTGATATGTATTACTTGACTTGTCACTTGACAACATCATCTTCCCTTTCTCTTTCTCTCTCCCCTTTCTCTCTATGTAACGGTCCCAGTAGAAATTTTTCATTTTTAAACATAATCATCTCATATAATCCAAGCGTGGGACCCATCAGTACACAATGCTTCGACATATACATCATAACATGTATGATTTAATTGAAACTTAGCATACTAACATCTATAGATCACTAATCCACGAGAACACAAATCTTGGATATGTTCATACAATAATAGTCCAACACCAAGTTCTTTAATATTTACATGCCACAATAGAAACTCAACTAAACATAAACATACTTATACAAAACCATGTATATCCAATAAAAGAAACTCCTACTGCTGAGGTACCGGCGATAATGTCCGCGCTACCGCTTTAAGCAGGACCCTTGCCTTTGTCCAAACCTGTAGTGGAGTGTGAATAGAGTGAGCTTGACGGCTCAGTGAGTAAAACAATATTTAAATGCACTTAGCAGGTAGGTATACAGGGTTAAATCATCCAGTTGTCATGAGTATCAACATACTATTTTTATTGGATTTCAGAATCCATCATGAACCAAAACAGAACACAGAATAATGCCTTATTAGTCGACTAGGCCACTTCTATAGTCGACTAACAACTGCAAGTCGACTAATACTTGAACTACAGTCGACTAAAACTGCTTTACACGTACCTGCTTCTTAACTGTCAAACAGAGACTTTGTAGTCGACTACCCTTCCTGGTATAGTCGACTACCAATGACTAGTCGACTGGAAGTTTCCTCTAGTCGACTAAAACTGTGAAAAGTTGTGATACTTTCTGTGAATCATCTATAGTCGACTACCCTCTTGGTATAGTCGACTAAAGGAATTTATTAGTCGACTGGTAGTAGGTCCTAGTCGACTAAAACTGTGAAAAACAGATTTCTAACTTCTGTTTACACTCTGCCTCTGAGATTTAGTCGACTACAGTCTGTTTGTAGTCGACTAATACTGCTATATCAGCAGTTCTCTGCCTCAAATATTACACCTATGGTCGACAAATTCCTGGACTTAGTCGACTAATTCACATAAAACAGCTTGTTTAAGACTCTATTTCAGATCTGAAATTAAAGAATCATGCATGATTTTATCATAGGACTTCTATCATGTCCATATACACGTACACAAACATATATACATATGTTCTCCCCTTCTACGCCTCCGGTTCAACCCGGTCCCTTCCTCCGATAACACACAAACACAAACACAACATATATACACATATGTTTCCCTCCTCTACGCCTCCGGTTCAACCCGGTCCCTTCCTCCGAAAACACACAAACACAAATACAAACATATATACACATATGTTTCCCTCCTCTACGCCTCCGGTTCAACCCGGTCCCTCCCTCCGAAAACACACAAACACAAATACAAACATATATACACATATGTTCTCCCCTTCTACTCCTCCGGTTCAACCCGGTCCCTTCCTCCGAAAACACACAAACACATATATCATCATCTCATATCAATATGCAGGATATGTAAAATATCATAATTTTGTAAGCAACGGAAATAAACAATTACAGAAATTAAAACAGATGATCCTACATCACACATAGGCTCAATATTTGCATATCTACATGCTTATGTCATAGCATATTCATTTCTATCATTTCTACTCCTTTTACTCATTTCTACTCATTTCTACTTATCATATTATCAAGATTTAGTATGTTCTACTCACTTGTAAGGCTGATCTTGGCTATTTGTAGTTGTTGCCTTGTTGTTGCCTGATTTCCTTGTTGTTGCTACTTGAAAAAGGAGAGAGAGAGAATTCTTTAGAGAGAGAGTGTTTGAAGAGAGAGAGTTCTTTTTTGACAAAAGTGTTGAATTCTCTTCCTCTTTCTCTATTTATAGCCTCAATCTTACCATAGAATTTTGCCAAGTGTCCCTCCACAAAAGTTTGCATGTGTCCCTCCACAAAAGTTTGCCATGTGTCCCTTTCATTTGTAAAATTATAAAAGAGAGGGGTTTATTTGCAAAATAGGATGATATTTTCTCTTGACCAATCAAAACTTGCCATGGAGATGGAGATATTTTTGATGGAACCTTGGAGAAGCTTGGAGAAGTTTGGAGAGAGAAAAGGAAACTTGGGGAGGAAGAAATCTTTATACCTGTATAAATACTTACGTATATACCTGTATATACGTACCCGTATAATACCCGTATAATACGGGTCTACTCCATACGCGTATTATACGCATAAATACTAAAATATCATACATGTACTAATGACATTTTAGGAAAATAAAAATACTTTAATTGAGGCAACTGTTACATTCTACCCTCCTTATGAAAGTTTCGTCCTCGAAACTTAACGTACCTTGGAATAAATGCGGATAGGTCTTTTTCATCTCCTCTTCCAGTTCCCAAGTGGCTTCTTCTATATTTTGATTTCTCCACAAAACCTTGACCAAGGAAATATTTTTGCTTCTCAACTGCTTCTCTTTGCGATCAAGAATTTGTATTGGTTCTTCCGTGTAAGACATGTCTTCTATCATATGCAGGGGTTCATAGGAGATGATATGAGCAGGATCGGGCACATACTTCCTCAGCTGAGATACATGAAATACATTGTGCATCCTTTCTAAGGCAGGGGGTAGGGCCAAACGATAAGCAACCGGTCCAATCTTATCCAATATTTCAAACGGACCCACAATCTAGGGGCTAATTTGTTCTTATTGCCGGCGCGTCTCACTCCTTTCATAGGAGATACCTTTAGGAAAACACTATCCCCTACCTCAAACTCTAGTGGTCTGCGACGATTATCTGCATAAGCTTTCTGTCTGCTCTGGGCTGCTTTCATCCTTTCTCTGATTAGCTTGATCTTCTCTGTAGCTTCTTGAATTACATCGGGGCCAAATAGTTTTCTGTCCCCAACTTCCTCCCAACAGATTGGTGATCTACACCTCCTCCCATATAATGCTTCAAATGGAGGCATACCGATAGTGGATTGATAACTATTATTATATGCAAACTCCACTAAGGGTAGATAGTTGTCCCAACTTCCCCAAAATCCAGTACACAGGTTCTCAACATATCTTCTAATATTTGAATGGTCCTTTCTGACTGTCCATCCGTTTGGGGGTGGGCTGCTGTACTGAATTGTAAGTTAGTACCCATAGCTCTGGACAAACTTTTCCAGAATCTGGATTGAAATCTTGGGTCCCGATCTGATACAATGGATTCAGGTACTCCATGTAATCTAATTATCTCTCGGACATATACCTGAGCCAATCTTTCCATTGAATAATTGATCCGGATAGGTAGAAAATGGGCAGATTTGGTGAGTCTGTCTACTACTACCCAGACTGTATCCAGTCCCTGGGACGTCCGAGGAAGTCCAGTGACGAAATCCATAGCAATTTGACTCCACTTCCATTCAGGAACAGGTAAAGGTACTAACAAACCTGGGGGTTTCTTATGTTCAGCCTTTACTTGTTGACAGACTAAACATTTGTGGACAAAATTGGAAATGTCCATCTTCATACCATCCCACCAGAAGTTATGACGTAGATCTTGATACATCTTTGTGCTTCCGGGGTGAGCTGTATAAGGTGTATTATGGGCCTCCTTCATTATCTCTTCTTTAATCTCTGCTACCTCTGGCACACATAGTCTGTGTCCAAGCCTTAAGACATCACTTTCTATGTGAAACTCCTTGAGTTCTCCTTCTTGCACTTTCTTCATCATCTTCTTTATTTGAGTATCTTCTTGTTGTGCCTTTTTGATCTTGTCGTATAGATTAATTTGGATACTCACTTGATTCAGTTGATACCCAGAATTTGAAGAATCAATGACTCGCACTTCTATTTGCATCTCTTCTAGGTCTCTTAATAGTCTTACTTGACGAGTCATCAAGGTGGCCAGTGTTCCTCCCGATTTCCGGCTCAAAGCATCAGCTACTACATTGGCCTTCCCAGGGTGGTATTGAATAGTAATATCATAATCTTTTATTAGTTCTAACCACCTCCTCTGCCTCATATTCAGTTCCTTTTGTGTGAAGATATATTTCAAGCTCTTATGATCAGTAAAAACTTCACAAGACACGCCATACAAGTAATGTCGCCAGATCTTTAAAGCAAAGATCACAGCGGCTAATTCCAAGTCATGAGTGGGATAATTCCTTTCATGGGTCTTCAATTGCCGGGATGCATAGGCAATAACTTTTCCCTTTTGCATTAATACACATCCCAATCCCAGTTTTGATGCATCACTAAAAATGACAAATCCTTCAGTCCCTGAAGGTACTACTAAGACAGGAGCAGATGTTAATCTGGCTTTGACTTCCTGAAAACTCCTATCTTGATCTTCTCCCACACAAACTTCTTATTCTTTCTGGTTAATTGGGTCATTGGTGCCACAATCAAAGAAAATCCTTCTACAAATCTTCTATAGTATCCTGCTAATCCCAAGAAACTTCGAACTTCAGTAGCATTAGTAGGTCTGGGCCAGTCTCGGATTGCTTCAATCTTTACCGGATCTACTGCTATCCCCTCTTTGGATATAATATGACCGAGAAATCCTACTTGCTCAAGCCAAAATTCACATTTCTTCAATTTTGCATAGAGTTGCTTCTCTCTCAAGATTTGAAGGACAATATTAAGATGTTTCTCATGATCTTCCTTATTCTTTGAATAGACCAGAATATCATCAATGAATACCACTACAAACTGGTCTAGGTATGGTTGAAACATCCGATTCATTAGGTCCATAAATGCTGCCGGGGCATTAGTGAGTCCAAAAGGCATGACTAGAAATTCAAAGTGTCCATATCTTGTCCGAAAAGCTGATTTGGGCACATCTTCAGGTTTGACCTTCAACTGATGATACCCCGATCTAAGGTCTATCTTGGAAAATACACAAGACCCTTGCAATTGATCAAATAGGTCATCAATTCGAGGGAGAGGGTACTTATTCTTGATAGTTGCTTTATTCAATTCCCGGTAGTCAACACATAATCTCATACTCCCATCCTTCTTCTTGACAAATAGGACAGGTGCTCCCAGGGAGATATACTTGGCCGAATAAAACCTTTGTCTAATAATTCTTGCAATTGAGTTTTAAGTTCTTTCATTTCTGCAGGGGCCATACGGTACGGTGCCTTAGAAATTGGGGCAGTACCGGGTATTACATCGATTGTAAATTCTACTTCCCGATCTGGGGGCAACCCTGGTAAGTCTTCCGGGAATACATCAGGGAACTCATTCACAATTGGAATAGTCATAATATCTACATCAATTTCTGGTGGTATCCAACACCGAAACCAGAAATCCTTGGCACCCTTGCTTCAATAACTTGGTGGCTTTGATGGCTGATATGTGAGGTATGTCATAATTTCCTTTCTCTCCTTCAAAGATAAACTCTGGAGTCCCTTCCATTTTAAAGATAATCCTCTTTTTATTACAATCCACATAAGCACCACTGGCAGACAACCAGTCCATTCCTAGTATGGCATCGAACTCCATTTCGCCTAGCTTTATCAGATCAACAAAGGTCTTCATTTCTCCAATTATTACTTCACAATTCGTATATCTAGTGCTAGCTATTAAATTCTCCCCTATAGGTGTAGACACAACCAATTGAAATCCTAGGGGTTTGATTCTTGATGTAATTTTATAAGCAAAAGCACTAGATACGAATGAATGAGTAGCTCCAGGGTCAAATAAAATATGAGCAATATGTCCTGATACGGAGATCATACCTTCCACCACTGCATTTGAGGCCATTGCTTCTCGGTGGTTCAATGCGAAGGTTCTGCCTTGCACCCGAGGTTGCTGAACCGATGACTGGGTTACAGCAGAACGTGGAGCATTACTGGGTGGCATGGAGTTACTGGCTTGTCCTCTGGAAGGATTCGTCCTCATAATCGGCCTTCCATTTCCTCTACTAAATCCTTGGCTTCCACGCGTGGTTGGACAATTTTTCCTTAGATGTCCCACTCCTCCACAATTAAAACAAGACCTGTCTGGGAGACAGTTTCCAAATGATTTATTCTACACTTCTGACACCAAGGAGCCTCCGAGCCTCTGGGATGGAACGCAGAGGTAGTTTGTGTCTTCGAGGCGGTGTCTCTATTCCTCAGCCACGTTCTCCCGCCTCTGGCTCCTCCTCCTCTATAGGTGTTAAACCCAGATCCTCTGCTACTGGCTGGTCCTGATGCCGTCCTCATAGGAGGTTCTTGATAACGGGGGCGCTTAGAATTGGGAATTTCTTCCACCCATTCTCCCTGACCTTCTTGTATGTCCATTTCTACCTCCAAAGCTCTTTCTACTGCTTGGAGATAATTTCTCAGTTGTAATGGAATCAGCCGGCCCCGAATATCTGATCTTAGGCCCTTTACGAACCTCTTTGTCTTATCTGCTTCACTCCTAACCAAAGCATCAGCATACCTGGATAGCTGAGTGAATTTCTGATCATACTGGGATACATTCTTAGAATCTTGACGGAGTTCCAAGAATTCTGTTGCCATTTTATCTCTGGCTGTCTCCGGAATGTATTTTCTCAGTGAATTTGTTCACCAAGAACTCCCAGGTGATTGGTTCCCTTGTATTCTTCCTACTAATAAGTTTCACTGCCCTCCACCAATGTTCCGCTTCCTTCTGGAACATAAAAGAAGAGAAGGACACCTTTTGTTCATCAGTGCAACTCATGACTTCCAGAATCTTTTCTATTTGTAGAAGCCATGCTTCGGCTTGCAAAGGGTCCGCCTTCCCTTCGAATACGGGTGGTTTCATTTTCTGAAACTGCTCCAGTGCTCGATGAGAACTGTTGTTGCTCGCCCTGTTTACTAATTGCGCGAGCCAGTCCGGCATCACCCCCGGAGTCTCCTCATTCCCTCTATTTCGAGCTTCAGAGTCTTCATTATTGTCCGCGGGGTGCGCGCTCCCCATCTCGCTATAATGTGTCGTATCGAGTGACAGGGTATCCTCAGGTAGTGGTTGGTTCAAATCCATGCGTTCTTCCTATGAATATAAGGGCGTCTTATCAACACATTACACAATTTGGATTAAGTAGGGATAAACTTTTTCTCATATACTCATACTAATAATGTCACTTGTGAAACAACAACTTGTTATATATGTATATATAGTTACATCCATCATGGATACAAAAGTGTCATTCCGACATGCCTGCCTACTGGAATATCCGGACTACTTCCTGCGCATTCATAAGATATATGCCAGGGTACATACAACAACCCTACGGATATCCATTATCTAACATATTAGGCCTATATACATAAATACATCAAAAGTGTCAGTTATAAGATTCACCCCTCACAGGGTGGGGTATCCCCACTAGGATCCTTGCTAGTATTGTTGTTATTATTCAAATCCTCTTCGGGGTCTTCCTCTTCGGGGTCTTCTTCCGATGACTCATCCCCGGCACAGTGCCAGTCATCTAAGTCATCATATCGATCCATGTCTTTTTCCCATGTCTCGTTCCAAAAGACACCTCCATAAGTAAAGCCCCTTCGAGTTTCTTCCTTAATCGTACTCGAGTGCTCCACTACTGATACTTCAACCGAATCTCCTATGACACTACTTGTGTCAACCGGGGTAGGTTCAGGCTTGTTAGATGCCTGCGACTCGACCTCTTCACCATCTATCCAGTTCAGGGGCATAATCATTTTTGCAGGGTCAGTTTCATCTGATTCATATCCCCAGTCCATCGAGTCCGCTATCCAGCTCTTACTCGAGCTGTCGGAATTAGAGGCTGACCAGAATATATCAGAGTCTCCCATCTATATGTAAACAAAACGGACATATCAATTTCAAGTCCATGAAATCATCTTAATCATATGACTATCATCAAAAATCAATATAATTGGACACACTTATAACCATACTTCTTGTCATATAAGACCCACTACTTAACTATAATCACATGTCTATATGTAACAACCTAACAATTTCATCATCTCTTACTACTTCTACATCTAAACCATTGCTCTGATACCAATTGTAACGGTCCCAGTAGAAATTTTTCATTTTTAAACATAATCATCTCATATAATCCAAGCGTGGGACCCATCAGTACACAATGCTTCGACATATACATCATAACATGTATGATTTAATTGAAACTTAGCATACTAACATCTATAGATCACTAATCCACGAGAACACAAATCTTGGATATGTTCATACAATAATAGTCCAACACCAAGTTCTTTAATATTTACATGCCACAATAGAAACTCAACTAAACATAAACATACTTATACAAAACCATGTATATCCAATAAAAGAAACTCCTACTGCTGAGGTACCGGCGATAATGTCCGCGCTACCGCTTTAAGCAGGACCCTTGCCTTTGTCCAAACCTGTAGTGGAGTGTGAATAGAGTGAGCTTGACGGCTCAGTGAGTAAAACAATATTTAAATGCACTTAGCAGGTAGGTATACAGGGTTAAATCATCCAGTTGTCATGAGTATCAACATACTATTTTATTGGATTTCAGAATCCATCATGAACCAAAACAGAACACAGAATAATGCCTTATTAGTCGACTAGGCCACTTCTATAGTCGACTAACAACTGCAAGTCGACTAATACTTGAACTACAGTCGACTAAAACTGCTTTACACGTACCTGCTTCTTAACTGGTCAAACAGAGACTTTGTAGTCGACTACCCTTCCTGGTATAGTCGACTACCAATGACTAGTCGACTGGAAGTTTCCTCTAGTCGACTAAAACTGTGAAAAGTTGTGATACTTTCTGTGAATCATCTATAGTCGACTACCCTCTTGGTATAGTCGACTAAAGGAATTTATTAGTCGACTGGTAGTAGGTCCTAGTCGACTAAAACTGTGAAAAACAGATTTCTAACTTCTGTTTACACTCTGCCTCTGAGATTTAGTCGACTACAGTCTGTTTGTAGTCGACTAATACTGCTATATCAGCAGTTCTCTGCCTCAAATATTACACCTATGGTCGACAAATTCCTGGACTTAGTCGACTAATTCACATAAAACAGCTTGTTTAAGACTCTATTTCAGATCTGAAATTAAAGAATCATGCATGATTTTATCATAGGACTTCTATCATGTCCATATACACGTACACAAACATATATACATATGTTCTCCCCTTCTACGCCTCCGGTTCAACCCGGTCCCTTCCTCCGATAACACACAAACACAAACACAACATATATACACATATGTTTCCCTCCTCTACGCCTCCGGTTCAACCCGGTCCCTTCCTCCGAAAACACACAAAACACAAATACAAACATATATACACATATGTTTCCCTCCTCTACGCCTCCGGTTCAACCCGGTCCCTTCCTCCGAAAACACACAAACACAAATACAAACATATATACACATATGTTCTCCCCTCTACTCCTCCGGTTCAACCCGGTCCCTTCCTCCGAAAACACACAAACACATATATCATCATCTCATATCAATATGCAGGATATGTAAAATATCATAATTTTGTAAGCAACGGAAATAAACAATTACAGAAATTAAAACAGATGATCCTACATCACACATAGGCTCAATATTTGCATATCTACATGCTATGTATAGCATAGCATTTTCATTTCTATCATTTCTACTCCTTTTTACTCATTTCTACTCATTTCTACTTATCATATTATCAAGATTTAGTATGTTCTACTCACTTGTAAGGCTGATCTTGGCTATTTGTAGTTGTTGCCTTGTTGTTGCCTGATTTCCTTGTTGTTGCTACTTGAAAAAGGAGAGAGAGAGAATTCTTTAGAGAGAGAGTGTTTGAAGAGAGAGAGTTCTTTTTTGACAAAAGTGTTGAATTCTCTTCCTCTTTCTCTATTTATAGCCTCAATCTTATCATAGAATTTTGCCAAGTGTCCCTCCACAAAAGTTTGCCATGTGTCCCTCCACAAAAGTTTGCCATGTGTCCCTTTCATTTTGTAAAATTATAAAAGAGAGGGGTTTATTTGCAAAATAGGATGATATTTTCTCTTGACCAATCAAAACTTGCCATGGAGATGGAGATATTTTTGATGGAACCTTGGAGAAGCTTGGAGAAGTTTGGAGAGAGAAAGGAAACTTGGGGAGGAAGAAATCTTTATACCTGTATAAATACTTACGTATATACCTGTATATACGTACCCGTAATACCCGTATAATACGGGTCTACTCCATACGCGTATTATACGCATAAATACTAAAATATCATACATGTACTAATGACATTTTAGGAAAATAAAAATACTTAATTGAGGCAACTGTACACTCTACATGTTTATATCAGGTTTGTGGCGCATCCCGAGCTTCCGTGGATATTGGATCTTTCGGCATATTGGTGATTTAGGCGAGTAGTCTCGCCTCTATTTGAGTTTCCCGTTTCATCGGTCGATAAGTATTTCGCTTCTTATTTCCCTAGTCATGTATTGCACTACAATTGCTTATATTATGGTAGCTTCATCTTGTGCTTGTGCCTTGCTTATGATATGCTTGTTTCTTCATCATATACCATGCGTGGCGACCCTTCGTGGTCGTTGGACTTTGAGTTACTTTTATGTTACCTTGCCATACCATTACCTCAGGCTAGTCAGTTGCATGCTTCCTTTAACACATGTATATCACTTGGTAACCGTGTTATCACCTGACCACCTGACATGCCATTATTTGGCAAGACTCTATTGTTATGACCATGACTTACCCGACTATTATCAATCCTTTGATATGCTTGGTTGTTTACTAAATATCACCACCCTGTCATGCTATCACTTGACACCCAGCATGATATACTTGACTTGTGATTATCACCTTTACGGGAACCTTACTTTATTATCCTGTATCATGATCAGTGACTTGTATTCCTGCTTTATATGCAGTGACCTGACTATATAGTACTTATGTACTCCTGATTCCTGATCATGTCCATCTCCTGTTTTCCCGTAAAGTGATAATTAAACTATTGAACCTTAAAAAGTACCAACTTGTATTGGGTCGGGGGAAAACATGCGGATATCAATATGTGTTCGTGTTTACAGTGGCTTTTAGGAATGTTGTGCAACTACATGTTCCGGTCTGACCTGTGGGCCTCCAGGGGACCGAGGGGAGAGCTGGCTCCCTCATTACTGGTACCATCATGATAAGGGCATACATAAGTCCCTCCTGTTAGCCTTGCGGCTGGTTTCCGTTACCATGCAACGGAACAATCCTGGGCCGTGGTCCCGGGTATGTACGGGACCCACTGTAAACATAGTTCGTTGATACCCCCGCTGGTTTCCAATAACAACCTTGTTTTTACTCGGATATGGATCTATGTGCGTTGGGACGCTAGTTCACATAGCTAGATATCAGGGTAAGACGAGTAATAATAAAGTGTTATAATAATCGGCTCTTTAAGTTGTAAGTAGAGGTATGTGGAATGGGACGCATACTAAAGCCTGCAACTTAAACGGCTATGAATCTGTGATGTGCCCTACCATATTTGTTGTATTGGTTTTATTCGGATTTCCTGTTTTATGATTATTATGCCATACCTGTTCATGCCTGCCCTAACCTATCTGCCTCCTGAGTATTTCTTACTTGATATCATTTCTTATATACTTCATTTGTGTTCTAACCCTCCTGTCTTCTGTACTTGACACTCGTACTCATCCTGGCTCGCCACCTGGCATTATATCATACTCGCCTGGGGAGTTTCACTGACTCCCTGGATTCTCATGTCCAGGTTATGGAGCCGGAGCGTATGAATTTCCCCCGTTACTGCTCAGAGTGGCGCAGCGGTAGCGTGGATCTCCAGCGACGTCCAGAGCCACATCCTTCCAGGCCCCCTGTATGCCTCCCGAGTTTCCTCTTAGCAACTCGTGAGTGCCCTATTTCTATTTACTCTTGTACTTTTCCTTGTATACCTGTATGTGAGCTCCCTTTTGTACCATTCACATATGTATATCTTTTGTACTCTCGCATTTGCGCATATCTGTGATGTATTATTATTGTAATATTCATCACCTCTGGTGATAACTCTGTGATTGTATATATATGTGTTGGAATGTATAATGCACCATTTGCTTCCGTACTCTGATTCTTGTCTGTACTGATGCTTAGCGTATATACGGGAGGGTAGTTCTGACCTACGTATATACGTTGCAGTGACGTCCCCGTATCGCCGGGATTGGGGCGTTAAACTCACTATATATATATATATATATATATATATATATATATATATATATATATATATATATATATATATATATATATATATATATATATATATATAATATATATATATATATATATATAGTTAAACTGAGCTACGTTCAGAAGTATCAAGAATGTCGATACTCTCACTTTGATTTAATTGATACGCCACCATATGCAAGATCCGAACCGGGATGTGATCTACTATCAATATAAACTAGTTAGGAATAAAATTTCACAGCTTTTTCTTATCGTTTATCTGTTCATCAAGTGGTCTCAAAGTTAAACAGTTTAGGCCTCTTAAAATATCAATTTTTAGTCACTTTGATGAATAAGTACATGATAACAAAAGTCTATGAATTTTTATTTCCAACAAGTTTATAGGTAGTAGACCACATCCAACGATTTGAAGTTTATATATGGGTGGTGTATCAACCAAATCAAAGTTGGAGTATCGACATTCTTGATACTTCCGAAAGTAACCCTGCTCAACTCTCTCTCCCTACACACACTTGTGTGGTTCTGGAAGGATTTGAGCCACAATTCTTCCTACTCAAATACCAATATTGATATTCAAATACAAGATCCACTCCATTGAAGTTGATTTGTATTATTTAAAGTAATTAAAAAATAAAAAAATCAAATATTTTTAACACTTTTTGCTCATCCATCAAGCAGCACAAAATGAACGACCGAAAGTAGTTAGTTAGTTAGATTATATCTTTAGACATATAAATTCTCGGTCTGGCCATTTGATCATGATCTAAACATTTAAAAACCCCTACAAACCAATTTTTATTATGTTTCAAATGTTCTACATAGTTAAACTAATCAACTCACTATTTAAGCCGCCCGTTTTTTTCCTAATTGATGCATGGGTAAAAAATATTTACGGTACTTAATTTTTAATTTATACATATTTAAATAATATAAATCAACTTCAACAAAATGAATCTTGTATTCAGGTGATGTATGATTGTATTTGAGTGTATACAAATCTACACACATCTATAATCATCCATCTCGGAATGAGGGGTTGTCCGTACTGTTCTTCAGACTGTGTTTGGTAGTAGTACCACGAATCTCTCTCTCTACGGCAATTTCTTCAATTCACTGTGTGAGATCTGACACTTGTTGAATGACTATGTGCAGATTAGACATTCAAATCTATCTTTTCTCAATAGAAATAAAATGGTAAAAGATTATTCAATTAACTATCAAATCGTGAGGAAATTCATGGAATTTCGTGTTCCAGGAGAGTGTATTCCGGCATATAACAGTAATTTTACTTCTTTTTTTTTTCGTCAGGGTAATAATTACTTTGCCCAAAATCTTTGCTGAGTAAAAAGATAGGTGTCAACAGTGTGTGTGGAAAATTCTGTCACGAGCGATCGGATGGTCGATCCACACCATAAGCGAGCATTAAAAAGTGAGAAATGTGTGATAAAAAGGAATGCACAACACAAGAAAAGGAAGACACGAATGATTTTTACGTGAAAACTCAAATCGGGAAAACATCACAGGGAGGAAGAGAAAAATCCATTATAATCCACTAGCTATAGGATTTACAAAAATTGCATGCTTGTATGCCAGAGTCTTAGTTTTTGGGTTTTTCCGGAAAAAAAAAAATGAAAAAGAGAGCATCCCCTCCTTCTCACTAGAGGAAAATGTCTATTTATACTTGATTTGATTTGCGTGCATGAGCGGTGGTACGAGCATGAACTTCGTAACCGCATGATCTGCACATTTTGATTTGTTATAACGTTCGTGATAATTGGCGCTTGATTGTTAGGATTGCATATAGAGAAACCCGCCTCTATCTATAAGAGTTCAGGCTGGAGGGCGTTTCACATTAGGAAGTAGAGGAAGAGCAGCTGGGGAACTGAAGGCAGAGGTCAGTGATATCTGTTGGTCACGGTGTAATTGAAGACGAAGATCAGGAATGATTGATGTCGTAATATCTTGTGCAAAGTTGAACTCTTCTGAATGAGAGAGCTTAGGATGGCTAAGAGCATTGGAGCTGCAGAGATGGAAGCGTCATCGGGGAGAAGAGCGACTTCTGAAATGGCTTCAGAGTGACGGAGGCTCCTAGCTGCTAGAACACGTGTCATTATCTTGTGAGGGTTTAAATTTTGACCACTACAGTATATATCAATCAATCTCAATAAAATAACTTGTTTGTAAAGGTAAAGCAAAAAAAAATGTCACTAAACATGTTTATTTCTAAAGCAAAATGGTTAGATATTATTCCCCGCGTTCCATTAAAAGAAATAAAAATCGACTGGAATTATTTAATTGACAAGGAAGCGCTATGAGTTGATGACACAGACAAGAAAGCGAATGATACCGGCTAGATCTCGTTCTAGCGCCAACGAACCCTAAAGATACCTACAGATAGGA